>CAJHQQ010004056.1:0-33505 GCA_905132885.1 Moricandia moricandioides
AACTCCAGCCCTGAAAAAGACTAAAAGGTACTAGACTAACACGGTTTAGAGTCTTGAATCAAATAAAAACATATATACAATGATGTGAAAAACACCATATATCATGATTGTACCACATGCGCCCAGATTGCTTTAATCTGATGTAACTTCACCAAAAAAATCTCCCTAGACTTTGTTTTCAATGCTTCGGCATTTTCAATCCTTTAGGATTTTTATGTATATATCATTATCCATTGATCCATACAAATATATTGTCACAACGTCTATGAGATGCATTTCATAATTTTCTGATGCTGCTAGGCTCATGAATAATCTAAACGTAATTGCATCCATTATCGGGGAATACGTTTTCTCAAAATCAATTCCCGGTCTCTAAGAAAAATTTTAGGCAAGTAATCGGGCTATATACCGTGTTACTTCATTTTTTTCATATACCTTTCTCACGAATACCCATTTTTACCCAACTGGATTTACATTCTTAGGCGTTATGACTATAGGTTCAAAGATATTATTTTTCTTTAGGGAGAGTAACTCAGTTTGTATGGTCATTTTCCACTCCTCCCAATCATGTCTAGTATAACCTTCTAAAAAGGACTTTGTATCTGGATCATCATTTTCATGATAGATTTTTTTGGACACATAAAAACAGAACCTTTCATCAACATGTTTATCTTATTTCTTATCCATAACTTTTCATCTCGGGCATAGTTGATATAATCTCTTTTTTTTTGTTCTCTTCTAACCATCTGGATCCATATCTTTATTTGGTTCTTCTTGAACTTTTTCATTTATGTCTTCTTTCAAACATTTTTCAATAACATGTTCTTCTGAAACCTTTTCACTTTGCTCGACCAATTTCTTTTTCCTTTTGGGAATTTTTCTCTTTAGAACCCTCTGGCCTCCCCCTCTTTTTAACTAAACCTTAGGTTCATTCATTATATTTGCGTCAATCTGTTATGCAAGAAAAACTACGCTATATGGAACATTGTTAACAGGTATATATGACTTCCTCACCCTTCTTATATCTATGAACGCATTTGGTGGTAATTGTTAGCCAAATTATGCAAATGCACAATTTTATAAACTTTCAGCTCTCGTTGATTCGTAGGGAGATTAAGGTGTAACAACGGTGTACACCATATGATCTTTTTAGGAATTTCTCTAATTCCTCCCCCTAACGCTGGAAATTCATCCTCATTAAAATGACAATCAACAAGCCGTGTCCTAAACATATCACCAGTTACCGGTTCAAGATACCTAATTATACTTGGTGACATATATCCCACATATATTCTTAATCGCTTTTATGGGCCCATTTTTGTTCTTTGTGGCGGAGCTATCGCAACATAAACCGCACACCCAAAGACACGAATATGAGTTATATCTGGCTCATCACTAGATTACAATTGTAATGGAGAGTACTCATGATATGCATTCGGTCTTAGCCAAATCAGTGAAGCCGAATGCAAAATAACATAACTCCATACTAAAATTGGAGATTTCTCAATATCAACGGTTTTGCAATCAACTGTCACCATTTAATCACTGACTACGCCATGTCATTTTTTGTATGATATAGTCCAGTTTAGTGTGGCATAGGAATCAGATATGTTTATTTTCGTACAATATAGTCCAAAGGATAATATTCTTAACCCTCCCAATATATGTTTCCTCTCGGACTTAATGCAAATATATTCAATGCCATCTTTTCTTATAGTCTCTATATGATATCCATTTCTTCGGATTTCCTTAAAACTTAATAAATTTTTATGAAACTCGGAGGAACATAATGCATCATTTATTTTAAAATTTCGTCTCCATTAGCATTGAAAAACTGAATATTCCACAGCCCATTATATTTTTTGCACTATCTGATATAATACTTACGCTTCCATCATAATCTTTTATCTTGAGACTAGAGAAATATTTCTTAACTTTAGTTATCGTGTGCGCTAACGTACTAGCTGCCAAACATATACCTCCATCTAAAGTCTCGAAGTCGTACATTTTCTGATTAAAATATTCATAAAACATGTATCAACATAAATATTAAAACATAAAACATAACAACTATTTTACAAAAAAAGATATAAATATTAAAATATAGTAAAGTGTATTTTCTTTAGGAAACTAACCATTATATTACATCGATTGTATCACTCATTAATATTTTCTTGACCAACAAAAAAATATGAAACGTCGAGATGAGTATTATCATTTAAACCATAAAAAGTATAGCTGGGCTCATCATAGATGAATTCGTTTCAATTCATTTCTCTTTGGCATGAAAGGATGGCTCAGTTTATAGTTATAGTTCTACCTATGAAATATTGTGAATGAAAAATCTTTGAACCGGTATTTGTTCATGCAACTAAATTAATATCAAGCCGGCCGAATTTTAATATGCATCTATACCAATTTGGTCGATTTGTGAGGGAGGTTAAATTTTTGGTATAAGAAAAAAACATTATGCCATTAAAGAGATTTTTAATTGCTTTTAAATAGTAATAACATTGCTTGTAAATTTTAGTATTTCTTTTTAACAGTACATTAGACCTCGACTCGCACCCGCGCGGATGTTGGGTTATATATATACATATATATTGATTTATGTATTTTATATGACCATTATATATTTTAGATGTGTCACCATTTTGTAATGTAATTGTATTATTTTTTATTTATTTCATAAATTTATATTTGTGTTTCATTTTAAGTGTCTATATTTTATATTTTTCATCATAATGAATTGCATGTTATTATATTTACAAATCATGTTGTATGATGTATATGTAATCATTTAGTTACATGTGTATAAGTGAAAGATGTATCATATATTTTTCATAATCTATTTATCATATTGAAATGTTTATTGTTTAGTTAATAATAGATAAAATATATATTATGAAAATAAGATATGATTAATGAAAAATCCATTAGGGGAAATTTTTTTTTTAATATTGTGGTTTATGTTTCCAAACATGTTTCTTTTGATAAAGCTATCATTGTTTCCAAAAAAATTCATTGATACTTCAATTTTAATAATATAATATATATATAACTCCACACACAACCCTGACATCTCCAAACATCATTGAGATTTGACAATGTTTGGACAAGTACTAGTTACACTACATAAGTATTATGTTTTTTTTGATTTAATTCTTAATTTGATTTTCATAAGGTTAAAACTTTATTTATTCTGTATCAAAATAATATATATTTTCTCAAAATGAATAAAACATATTTTACATTTTTCATACATATTAATAAAACTTAATAAAATTTAGTTATGTTTATTTTGTGATTTTCTATTCCCATAATTTTGAACCAATAAAAATTAATATTTTTAAAATTTACAACTAATCATTATTATTTGATAAAATATGTATTGAGAATATAAACAAAAGTTATTTTTTTCTAAAACATGAATTTTTTTTATGAAACAGAGGGACTATTAACCTTATTTTAAGTCATAATCATCCAACTTCTAATATTTATGTCTTGTTTGAACAAACTTAACTTAAATATGTCTATTTTGACAATTTTCTCCTGAATTTTTTTTTAAATAAAAATGTTTATTTAATGAATTTTTTTATGATAGCTTGTAGCTGTTGGTTGAGTAATACGTAAACAATTATCATATATGAAGTTAATTTTCTCTAAGGATATAAAAAGACAATTATAATTGTGTAATTTTAATTTGGTATGTACATGATATATGATGTATGCAGGTATTTGATAATAAGTTATTTAAGAGACGTTTTATTAATTTATTAAAGATGAATTAGAAGAAAAGATATTGAGTTTCTAGGAAAAGATGATTAATTCGGTAAAATTAAGGTAAATTATGAAAATCCTACTCTTATGTAAAAGAGAAAATTGCCAAAATAGAGCAAATAAACATTATTTTTGTCTCCTTGGTATAAAATCAAGTTAACTTTATCCCTTCAGTATAATCTTTTTTTAATCCCAAAACTAACCCTTTATTTGTCATTTAATAAATTTAAAACTCAATTTATATATAAACTAAAAATTAAATGGACAAAAATGAATTAAATTAAAATATAATTAAAACAAAATTAAATTAGAAACAACTAAAAAATCCCCAAATCAACAAACCCTAAATCTATTATCTTCGACATCTCTCTCTCTCTCTCTCTCTCTCTCTCTCTCTCTCTCTCTCTCTCTCTCTCTCTCTCTCTCTCTCTCTCTCTCTCTCTCTCTCTCTCTTTTCTCAAAAAGCACAAGATCAACTCGAGTCTCCTCTGTCTCTAACATCTCTCTCGCTCTCTAATTCCATCTCTCTTGTTCGTGAAATCATCCTCTGTCTCCGACATCTCTCTCGCTCTCTATTTCCATCTATCTCGTTGAGGAAATCAATCGAAGGTAAGTGAGACTTCTTCTTCTTGTTTCTCCTTTGTTTTTGTTTTTGTTCTTCGCTAGCTCTTCCGATTAGAATTTGTAGATACCCCCTTTCCCTTTTTCTTTGCATGTTCCTCAACGGATTAGGGATTTTTACATGTGTTCTTCAATCGGGTTTGTGTTCTTCAAATGATTAGGGTTTGTTACATGTGGTTCTTCAATCGGGTTTGTGTTCTGTGTTCTTCAACTGATTAGGGTTTGTTACATGTGGTTCTTGAATCGGGGTTGTGTTCTTCAACTGATTAAGGTTTGTTATATATTTTGTGTTTGATTTGGGTTTTTCGGGATTAAGGTTTTATATGTCAATCAATTGCTGCATAATTTCTTTTTGGGCAGTGATGGAATCTTGTTTCTTTTACTAAGATTGGCCATCTTAACTTCTTTAAAACTTTTCCTGAAGAAATCGGTTAGGTTTTGTATATTTGGGAAGTGTAGTTTTCTTTTAGTTGTGGGGCTTGATACTTTTCGACTTCCATGCTCTCTGTGTGATTATGTGAACCGATTTAGTTTGTGAGTTGGCTTAGTTTGATTAATTGATTGAGAGTGTGAATTGACCTGTCTTAGCTTGATTAACTTTTTCGTATGTGAATTGTTTTCTTTTCTAAACAGAATGATAGTGGTTGGGTTTTCGTGTTTGTAAAACTGTTTAGTGTAGTGTTTATGACATTTGCGTTATTTCTTATGGTGTTAATAGTCTTCTATTTATTGTCTTTTGTAGATATGGAATTAGAGTTGCTGAAGCGTTTATATGGAGAGGGTCTTGAACCTCAGATCAAGAAGATCAACAACAGCTGCCGCATGTCACTCCTCAGAATTCTGAAGAAGGCTATGTCTGAAGAATACGCAGAAGTGAGAGAGATCTTGTATTCACACATATCATGGCTATTGAAGAAAATGGCCTCAAGTTTTTGGCAAAGTTGTTGCATAGCTTCTTGTGTAAGGAGTTGATCACCTCGAAGAAGCATGAGAAGTGGTTTGTCTTTGCGAAGAATCCGCTGTGGTTTTCGCTACAAGAGTACCATGCGGTGACTGGCCTGAAAGTAGTAAAGGAAAGTAGCAGTGAAGTGGTGAAATAGAAAGCCGACCTGGGTTTTTGGAGTAAGCTACTAAAGGAGAGTGGGAAGGTCTCCTTGAAGTGTATAAAGAAGGACCACTTAAAAATGTTCACAAATGAAGTCGGCTTGATAGGTTGAGGTTGATATACCTGTGTGTCGTGATGGGTGTGGTTATGGGGAGAGAAGAGAAGGTGAACATCCCTCATATGTACATCAAGTTAGCAATGGATCTTGAGAAGTTTAGACAATTCCATTGGGGTCTTCTCACGTACGACTATCTGCTAAGTTCTATTGATAAGATTAGGAAGAAATTGGATAACAAGGAGAGCTACATTTTCGAAGGATTCTCATATGCTCTCCAGATTTGGATTATGGAAGTCATTCCTGATTTTGGAGAAATATGCGGCAAGAGAGTCAGTGACAGTTTCATTGGTCCAAGGTGTGGCAATTGGAAAGGAGCAGCAAAAGTTTCATATGAAGACATCATTGAGCTTGAGAACTCATTTCCTGATAAGGTATGTATATATGTTGTCTTTTTATTTCCTGATTAATGTATGTATTTTTTTTATAGCTCTTAATGTTTAAAGTTATTTGTAGGGTGAACTGTTTCCAGTCATTTCGGTGACTGGTAATGCTGATGTACTTATGAGTGATGTCTACTGATTTTCTTGTTTCTGGTGGAAGCACATTCACTTTCTTAACATCTTCAGGAATGGACCAAGCATCCTCAGGAACAGCAATAAGATTTATGCTTTCATGATAAGCTTCTCTCCAAGCTCGAGTCGTGTACATTGAATCAGTTAATGTGTGTGGTTCTCTGCCAGCATGAAAATCAGCTTTAATGGCGTGTTTATAAGGGATATTCAAAAGATCATACTTTCCACATGAACAAGTCCGACTATCCAAATCAACTACGCAGTCGATTTTATCACCTCTAACAAGCAACCGACTATCACTAACAGAGTAAACTGAAAATGTTGTGCCCTTTGTGATTCTCCTTGCAATCTTCTTCTCCACATGTTTGGTCAGAGGATGTGTATGCTCTGCAATCAGTTTCCTACGGTTAAAAAACCACTGTGTCAACATTTCCCTGATACTATCCAACAAAAGAATCACTAGATACTCTCTCGGTGAACGCAACGCAGAGTTACTGGATTCAGCAGGGTTGATTGTCCTTATGTCATATATGTATCCAGGAAACTGACATCTTGCCCATTTATGCACATCAGCCTCCCTAAGATAATTTCCAATTGCCAGACTGATATTACAAACATTAGCAAACAGATTTTCAAAATCAGCAACTCTATAAGCCTTCGACGCCTTTGAAACCAACCCAGCAAGACCTTTCCCCTTGAAATATGTTACCACATTACTCAACAAATGATGAATACAAATACCATGTTTAGCTGTTGGATACACATTCTCAATCGCTTTGGCAATGGACACCTGCCTGTCCGAAATAAAAGCCAAATGTTGATCATCAGCAATGACAACCTTTAGTTGTCTCATAAACCATTCCCAAGAACTATCATTCTCTGAGTCGACTACTCCAAACGCGATAGGATACAAATTAGAGTTTCCGTCTAAAGCAGTTGCAACTAGTAGAACTCCTTTATATTTACTCTTCAAAAATGTTCCATCAACCACAATAACCCGTCTGATGACTTTGTTAAATTCTCTAATCGATTTCCCAAATGAGATAAACAGATATCAAAATCTACCACTCTTGTCAATATCATACGCTGAATGTGTACCCGGATTAGCTTCTCCCAACATGTGCAAGTATTTTGGTATTTTTTTCCATATCTTTTCTCTGGAATACCTCTAACTACATTGATCGCATATTCACGCGAATCATATGCTAAGGAATATGAGATCTCACATCCATGATCAGTACACAGAATCTGTATGATATCATTAGGTTTTGGCCCTTCCTTGACGCCTTCATATTTATGCATTATCAGACCGGTTATCGTTTTAGCGGAAGTAGTTTTACCCGAGTTACTTTTGCTTGAAGTTGCGCATGTATGTTCACCGACATACTTCTTTATAATGAAATAAGTAGATTCCTTCAAACTATCAGCTCTAACACCCCAATTGCATGTGTTATCTGCGCATCCAATATACCAAAGTTTCCTATCTGATTTGATAACCTGATAGCCAAAGTTATGCTTCATTGCACATATCTCGAAAGTAGCCTTCAGCAAAGTTTTTGTCTAAAATATTTGATCCTTCTTAATAACTTCCAGCAACGAAAAATTTGACACATCGGTTCTTTTATCTTTTTCAGATGGCATGGTTTCAGCATTATAATCGAAAACATCAACTTCAACTTGTTTCATCTTCTCTTTCTTCTTCTTCTTCTCTCTTTGCATCTCAGAAAAACATTCTCTGAATCGTCCCCATTATAACCAATATTTCCCTCGGCTTCATCAGTACTTGAATCTGTTGAAGGCTTGTTAAGATCGAAAGTGGTTTTCTTGGGATTCTCAGCCTTTGTTTTATATGTCACACACAATCGAGTCGAGACATTCTTTTTAGCAAAACCACCAAAATTCCTAAGTTGTCTATCGTTTGCAATGATAACAAGTGGACATGTTGCTGTATTGATCAACTCAGTAGGTAGATAACTCAACTCCAAATCGTCTAAGGTAGCTTCTTCGATACCAAAATTCTCCATAACCATTACCTTTAAATCATCTAAGGTAAAACTCGATTCCAATATCAGTAACCTACCCCCTTTCTCATCATCCAAAAACACCCATCTAGTAGTTGCACTTAATTCCCATACACCACATAACGTATAGATATGCATCGTATTAGAAGAATGGTTGTGAAAATCACAAGAAAAACAATGGAGAACTCATGGTTTGATGAAAAACAAGAGGATAACTCGTTTTTTTTAAAAAAAAAAATTGTGCAACCAAAATTGCCTATACACGTTTTAGGAAACTAGATGTTTTAAAAATATTTCAAAAATATTTTGTAACTGTTAAGAAAAGAATGGGGGAACTTGTGATTCTTATTACTTTCAATCGATGGGTGCCCTTTATATATAGGGATTACATTAAACCGTCATTAAGATAAATGGAAAGATAACATTCCTAGATAAACATGGAAAAGGTAAACCTTATCAAACTAGGAAAAGGAAAGTCTTGGTTGTCCTTATCCACAATGGCCGATGGGTATATTCCTTTCAGGTCGAGGAATATTCCTTTCTGGTCGGATCCACATTAACCTCTGATCGAGTCTGGTTTGGTCTAATCCTCATGGTTATTGCATCCACATCAAATGATTCATAACACTCCCCCTTGGATGTTATAACCATATAGAGCTCATAATACGTTTGGTATGTTGCCTCGTTAAAACCTAACATGTAAAACCCTTTTGGGATAAAACCACAGTTAGGAAAAAGAGTACAACCGTATTACTCCCCATGTTTTGTGCCTCATTGGATGTCTTTCAATCCTATCTTGTATATTAGCTTCTTGACCGTAGAGGTTGGCAATGACTTGGTGAATAGATCGGCTGAGTTCTCACTTGACCGTACTTGCACCACTTGAACTTCTTTGTTGTCTTGTACACCACAATGTGGTCGGATATGTTTGTCTCTTGCCTTGACAAATCATCTTCAAGAATTCTATCTCTTCGTGGTAAATCATGAACTTGTACTATCACCTTTAGTTGTAAATTGCATCGTCTTTATGGGTAATGATCGAACCTTCTCTTCCATTGGTTGAATCATCATCGACCATTACATGCTGGATCATCGACCACGATCAAACTCATTGTCTACTTACTCCACGTATTGCCATTATTTCTGAGTGGTTGATGATGTTGCGGCATTGATCTATTTCATTGATCTCCATCAAATGGATGTTCTTCCATTTAGTAAATACATAACCTGTTTGTCATCTTGCATTATATGGATCAAATAGAAAAAACCTGAAAACCTGTATCAGTAAAACCATTTAACCCCTCTTTGGGTTGGTTAGTTTGGTTAGTATAAAACGAACTTAAATCTTTCGTTCCTTGTAAATAAATAACGAAATATAAGTTTATGATTACCATTAGTTCCTTAGAACCTTTCATTACCTTTCATCATCAGCTATATTTTAAATTGAGCATATTTACATGCATGCTGATGGATCAATATACCCATTTGGTATAGATATGGTCGTCCATTTTATCAATGGTTAACTTATATGGCATCTATGGCCAACGACTTCAGCATTCATTGTCGGGTCTTGTGGTTCAGTGTATATACCACGACCTTCTTACTTAACCACGGCTATTATTACTTCTTTCTTGACCATTATGGTTTTTTATGGTTGTATGGCCATTCATAATTATATCGACCATTATGGTCTAACCATTTTATTGGTCGTGCCTTGACCATAACTCTTTTGGTCGTATGGGTTTTTACCCGTATGCATACTCATGGCCGTATGATCAGTCATGTTAGGATTCCTTGACCTTAATTCCTTTGGTCATATGGTCGTCCATAAGGTTTCCCTGGCCGTAATCAACCTGGCTTATAGGGACCTTGGATAAAAACTGTTATTGCCGCGACCATATGATCGATTTGGCTATAGAACCCTCGACCACATTCGTTACAATGGCCGTATGTTTGGTCAATGCTTCGACCACAGTCATTACTAGATGATTACCCGCGCGCATGCGCGGAGTGAAATTAATATATTAATTATCGTTAAATATTAATCTTGATTATTCAACCATGATGTCATAAGTCTCCAAACGTATAGTTATGAATCGTCAATATAATGTTGATGAGTAGGGTGATGTTTGTTGATATTTTTTTTAACTTATCTAATTTACATTGGGCTTCAATGATATCATTCAAATGTTATAATTCACCATCTCACTTCGATATGAAGAATCATATTTTTGAAATGATATGATCAAGTAACATTTGAGATCCATGCTTGCGCAGAATGAAGATTAATTATGTATAAAAGTTATTTGTAGATAATATTATTTATTTGGAAAATTAGCAAGGATAACCATAAGAAAAAAATTAATTTGGTAAATGACCATAGCAACTACATGGCTAGAATACACTATATATATTGTGTATTAATTGTTGTTATACCCCTTTATATAAGTATGTCTGTATGTGTAGTGGTTTTGTTTTTCTTTTATTTTTTTATTTTGTTGTAAAATGATTTCCCCTCTAATCTTATTTATCTTCTAGTTTTATTAAAAATAATTATCTAAATTTATAAAATACTAACATAAAATATAGATTTTTTTCTATTATGATGTGTTTTGAAAATTTTAAAACATATATATATATATATATATATATAACATTTGATATATCATGTTAGATTAAGAAATCAAATTAAATTCTACTATATCATAAATTCA
Source organism: Moricandia moricandioides (assembly GCA_905132885.1). NCBI lineage: Eukaryota > Viridiplantae > Streptophyta > Magnoliopsida > Brassicales > Brassicaceae > Moricandia > Moricandia moricandioides. Next base: position 10,872 of record CAJHQQ010004056.1, read on the forward strand.
TATAGTATAATCTAATTTCTACTTCAAATGATACCTCATATTTAAAACATAAAGATTAAAGAATTTGATGTGAATTGATCAATCTAGAGTTTTAACTCAACTAAAACTCTACACAATTTCTCATATTTTCTATATTTTCGTGTTGTTCTCTTATCGAACAACCAATATGTAATTAATTATAATATATTGAAAATATTATGTACTATTCTATACTATCTTACACATTTAGATAGTATAGTAAGATTTTTTTCAAATGAGATATAATTTTGTTGTGTTCTTTGCTATTTGGAAACATAGAATTATATACAATCATTTTTTTTCCTCTCTCTCTCTCTCTCTCTCTCTCTATCTCTCTCTTTCTCTCTCTCCCCCTCCCTTCCCCTCCCCTCCTCTCTCTCTCTCAACTTTTTTATTTGTTTGTCGCTCCATTTATTCTATAATGTACACCATAATGTGTGAAACCTAAAATTTAAGTAATGTTATGAACATACCATACTATAATAGACTATGCAAATAGAATAGTATACGCATTTAGAACATATTAGACCGCACTTTACACTTATGTTTGTGGACCCTACTATTTGTTTTATATATTGACGCGCTGTGAAGGAGAGAAAGGTCCACATTTTGCACAATTATCCTCTCACTTCTGGTAACTTTTTTTTATGGTTATTTGCCTATTTTTTTCATTATGGTTATTCCACCAATTAACTCTATTTATTTTGTATTAATTTACATATTATGAAATAATAAATATATTGAATAATTGAGGAACGAATAGCTATTACGTATACAATTAAATTCGAGTAATAACATAAATAAAAATAATCTTTCTTTTTATTTACAAAACTTTTTGTTGATAAAAAGCAAAATAAACCATTTATTTATGTTATATAATATATAATTAAAATCAAATGATATTGATATAGATATATAATATATTTAATATAAATATTTATTTATTGAGCCTTGATACTCATATGATTTTATTAACATTTTTATATTTGTTGTGACAAAAATATTATTTTTATTAATATGAATATTTTTTTATTAACATGTTTATGTATTTTATATATATATATATATATATTTTAATCTAAACGATATTGAAATAAATATATATATATATATATATATATATATATATATATATATATATATATATATATATATATATATATATTAAATGAAACTTCATATTTACATGATTTTATGATCATTTATATCTTGTCATAATAAAAAGTTACAGAATTGATCAAAACAATTTCATCGTAGATTTTTAAGAGCCTTAGTAATTTACATTAAAAAAAATTCAAAATATAGCAAATTAGAAAAAATCTAGATTTTTTATTATATACTTATGTGATTTTTAAATGTCTTTCAAGAATATAAAATTGAACCAAAAATGATGAAAGATACATATATTGTTATCAAATATTTATTATTCAAAATCATTAGTTATCACATATTTGTTAATCATATTAAGTAATTTCGTAGCTTTTATTTAAGGAAATAATAGAAATTATTATTTTATACATGAATAACTAATCTGATAATTATTTTAATAAAAGGTATAATTTATATTTAGATGGACTAACTTTTTTTTTTAAGATTTTAAAAATCATTGTAGTGATAACATGTAACTACCAAAAAAGCTCGTATATATAGCTCCATGATTAATATATATAAGATTTCTCATTGTAGTGATAACATAATATTTCTCAATACTGCTTTTAAGGATTTTAATATTCTAGGATTAATATATATAGGTCGTATATTAATATGTTATAGTGACATGTGTGTACCAAAATATGTTGTAATGATCCATCTAAGTATATAATTAACATATATATATTTTATATGATATATAGTTTAATTTAAAAAATATTAATGTATATATATATATATATAATCTGAATATATATTAAATAATAATTAATATTCATATGATATTATGATCATTTGTATCTTTTTATAACAAAAAAATAAAAACATTGTTCAAATTTTTTTGATTGTAATGCTTTTCTTGTTTTAGTAATTTATAGTTGTTTTTAAAAATTCATAATATAATATGTAAGAATTTTTTTTGATTTTTTATTATATGGTTAATGTGATTGTTTTATTTTTTTAATAATATAAATTAAAAATTTATGAAGAATACAAAATATATTATCAAATCTTTATTATTCAAAACATTAATTGTCACATTATATGTTAATTATATTAGGTAATTCCGTATCTTTTATTTAAGGAAAGAATGTTAAATATCCTTTTATGCACTACCAATCAATATCAATGTTAATTTAATAAAAGTATAGTCTATAATTAGATGGACCAACTTTTTCTTAAGAATTCTGAGAATCATCCTGGTGATGACACGTGGCTACACTTAAAGTTCTAATGCTCCAGGATTAATATATAGGGGATAGTCATTATGGTCGGCATGGTGGGATTCATATTTTCTTCGACCATCTTACATTGTATACTGAATTATAGATCAAACATATAGTATGAACCAAATGATCATAATCAATTGATAACTTATATCGTTTTGAAATCAATCAACTTCTCTTTAAGTTGGTTTATTATAAACACAAGGAATTTCATGAATATATGAACTGATTTGGATTGTTCTTATAGAACTCCTTCCCTGATTATCATTTGGTTGACCATATTATATTATATGCAGCTGCATCTGCATCAGTTCATAGACGACAAATGAACAAAACCGTTCTTTGAGAATTTCTTTTCTCATCTTCATGTGGTACCATTATCATTCTTATCCAGTGATTAATATATATTGCTCACTACATCATCATTTCTTTCCAGACATTATCAATTTCGAATTGTAATAGCATCCACCACAGATCTTATATCATTTTATAATATGTTCATTGGTCTCTGTGAGTAACCTTGTGTAATCAAGCCATTCTTTAAATTCTTTTAAGTAGGAATATGAAAACCTTAGATCATATGGTCATATCCTATATCTCACGCTTTATTTTTCTCACAAGATTCATTTGTTCACTGGTTTCTCAGATGACGTTATATGGCCAATACGTCCATCTCTTATATATAGATTCTTTAAATATTTCTTTAAACCCCCACGTTTTTCTTTTTTATATATGTATGAGTACTCACACGTGGGTTTATGATCCTCGCTTTATATTTTATATTCAAGTGCTACCTTGTTTGCGCTTTCTTATATATCATTGGTATCTATACCCTTTCTACATTCCATTGTATTCCAGACATAACACAATTGATTGCAATCTTATGACCTTTAATATAATGGTGTTTGGCGTCCCAAATCACCTTAAGTACCATGGAGTTTGGCGTCCCATATTCCATTGTATGGTATCTTATATTTTGGTCGACCATTTTCTATGTCTGGGATGGTTTCCTTTATGACCTCGGGAATTTATCATTTTATGCACCTTTATATTTTCTTCAGAGGTTCCTTTATTTTATGGAACATATTGTTCTATCTTGTATAGACTCTGTAGCAACTTCATTGTGTCTCTTCTAGGACAACAAATTCGTTTGGTGCAAGCTGGTATGACTTTTCGGGTCAATGTGTCTGGCATCTAGTTATGCTAGCTTTTATATCATTTGGACATCTTATATTTACTAGTCCGAGAATCTTGCCAAGACAATGATGGTTAATACCATTCTCTTTTTTTTTTACCAGCTTATAGCTTTCTCCCTTTTAATGTTGGATGATCAGATTATTGAGGTCAATGTAATCTGTGTTCTTGACCACTAATTAGATCACCCATGTTTGGCTCAAGACATTTTAAAATCGTGGGAGAAATTCATTTTTCATCCAACATATATTCTCATTCTCAATCCTCTTCTGAGGTTCCATCTTAAGCGGCACATATATCTTAAGCGGCACATATGTCTGTGGTGGTATATTCAGATTCTCTTAAGATAGTTTATGTATATGTCTGGTTTATGACCCTTAATCTGAGATGAGAATATCTATGCTCACTTATATGGCCTGATGCATATTACACATGTAAATCAATGTGTCCTCAAGTATTAGGTAGTGGCCTTTGTATTTGAAAGAATTCGGCCAAGTCTTACCATGGTCATGGACCTTGTCACACGTGATTGTTGTATGTTCATGGATCACGGTTTGTCCTCACTCCCCCTCATGGACATACTATAATCACATGGCACTTGGAACAGTAGAGCCTAATGAGTTTTCCTTGTGCACATGTTACACAACGTGAGATTTTATAGGATAACTCTTTGTGCCTTTTGTAATATTTTTATTTGCATCAAGTTTGGACTTGGATGGCTAATCCAGTCATGCCATAAAGTGTAAATTTCGTGGATATACATGATACCATGGCTTTTTCCTTTATCATACTGATCCTTAGCATAGTCTAGATCAGAGTATATAGGTATAGTCTTTGACCACTTTTCTTATAAGGCTTTAGGCAATTTTCTTATAATCTGAAATGAACTTTTGTTTCCTTTTTCCATTGGTTCAATGTGGAAACTATCTATGCTTAAGTATTTATAACTCAATGGGTCTTTTATTGGGTGAATAAATTTTTGCCCCTTTAGACAATGCCTTTAGCCGTGGTCTATATTAGATTTACTATCCTTTTATTGTCATTTATCAATCAATAACACAGAAATGACAATCATGGAAATGATATTATAGAAATGAATCATAGAAATGTCAAACACCAAAACAAGTTTTAATAAAAACAATCAAGGATTACAAATGTCGATTTTATTTATCATCTTTGAGACAATCAGAAGTCTCATATTCTATTAAATCATCCTTATCATGATCAAAATTGTTTTCATCATCTTGGACTATCATGTGGGTTTCAGGATTCTTTTCCTTCAAACTTTCTTGATATAGATCACATAAATGTTTGGGAGTCCTGCAAGTCTTTGCCCAATGACTGCTCATTCCACACCTATGGCACACTGATTTGGTCGGCTGTGAGAGTTTGAAATGATTCCCTCAGCCTCGTCCATTTTCTCAACCATACGAGTTACTCTGGACTCTATCTCGGCCATTGTCTCGACCGTATGGGCTTCCTCGACCGCGGCCATAAGAACCTCGACCGCGGCCACGTCCTTGCCATTTTCCACGGCCTCGACCGTTTTGGCTATTAGTATGGACGTGCTTTGCCTTTTTATCAGCATTAGTGGCTGCATGTGCCTCAGGTAATGGTGTGGATCCTGGAGGTCTCATTTCATTGTTTCTCATTAGCAATTCATTGTTCTACTCAGTAAGGAGCAAACAATAAATAAGATCAGCATAAGTGGTGAAGCCCTTTTCTCTATATTGTTGTTGGAGCAACACATTGCTTGTGTGGAACGTGGAAAAAGTTTTCTCAAGCATATCCGTATCCGTAATTGTTTCCCCACACAGTTTCAATTTTGAAACGATCTTAAACAGTGTGGAATTGTACTCATCCACAGACTTATAGTCTTGGATTCTGAGGTGTGTCCAATCGTAACGAGCTCTGGGTAAGATCACCGATCTTTGGTGATCATATCTGCTTTTCAGCTCTGTCCAGAGCTCGAGAGGATTTTCGACTGTCAAGTACTGATCCTTGAGACTCTCTGCCAAGTGATGTCTTATTATTAGTATAGCTCGGTATCTATCATTCTCACTAACATTATTGTCATCTATTATACATTCACCGAGTCCTTTAGATTTTAAGATGATCTTGGTATCAAGCGCCCATTGGAGGTAATTATCTCCAGATAGATTAAGGGCCGCATATTCCAAGTTATTGATTTTCGACATATGAATCATATAATTATGTGTTTTAGAATTTCAGATTTTATAAATCTATCATTAGGGTTTCTAGGTTCAATTGCAATCAAGACAATAGTGATTCAATGAACAATGGCCGATTATATGTATGATGCATTTCCATACGGCCAATATGAGATTTATGCAATGCAATCTATCAACCTAACGAGTTTATATGATCGATTCAATCTAGCAACCTAGTTGGTTTATGTTTTAAGACCATGTGGTCGGTTTTGATTTAAACAATCAAAGCAATCAATTGGTTTTTGTTTAATCAATCCTAACAATCAGTTTCTAAGTGATCAATCAATCAAGCAAGCAATCAAGCAATCAATCCAATTCGATTTTAAAATTAGGGTTTAGGAAAACCGAATTAGGTTTAGGGTTTAAAACAATCCTATCAATCTTAATTGAATTTAAAATTAGGGTTTCACTGATTAACAACCTAGCACCAGGTTTCTATGTGATTTGCAATCAGACTACTCAATCACTCAATGAATTCAAACAATGGATGTGTACCCTATGTGATCAGGATGAGATTCCCTAAACTATCCAGCAACCTAGCAAAGTTCTAAGATCAAATTATAAATTAGGGTTTGATTAGATTACCTTAACCTCCAATCGGGTTGAATGGACCACCGAGATTGGTTGCGGGTCGCGTACGGACTGGTCGCGGGTCCTGGAGCTTATCGGGTGGTGACTATGTGTGCATCGGGTGCTGGATGTGTATCGGGTGTGTGCTTATGGTCGTGTGTATGTGGATTGGCCGTTTGATCTTTATCGGGTGTCTAGTGCCTTCTCGGGTGCACGCGGGTGTGTGTGTGTGTATCGCGGATGACTTCGGGTGTACGCGAGTGTGTGCTATCGGATACTGTGGATGGTGATCACCCGGGTGAGCTTTGTATCGGGTGTTTAGGGTTTCTTCGATAGAGAGAGAGATTGAATTCTTTTGTTGCAGGAAACTTGGATCTGATTGATGAGATTGAATCGATGTGTTTTTAGACTTTAGGGTTCTTGACGGCTGGGTGTTTAGGGTTTATGGGTTTCGAATAAAGCTTAGGGTTTTAGAGATGTATCGTGCTGATAACGTATTAAGAAAAGAATGGGGGAACTTGTGATTCTTATTACTTTCAATAAATGGGTGCCCTTTATATATATGGATTACATTAGATCGTCATTAAGATAAATGGAAAGATAACATTCCTAGATAAACATGGAAAAGGTAAACCTTATCAAAATAGGAAAAGGAAAGTCTTGATCCTTATCCACAATGGCCGATGGGTATATTCCTTTCAGGTCGAGGAATATTATTTTCTGGTCGGATCCACATTAACCTCTGATCGAGTCTGGTTCGGTCTAATCCTCATGGTTATTGCATCCACATCAAATGATTCATAACAGTAACTGAAATTTCCTTATTGTTCGGATTTAGGGTTAATCTTTCTGTAGAAGGTATGTTCTACAATGCGTAGATAAAAGACCACCAGTCCGTAAGCAGTTTCTACTATAAGTAGACTATGAGTAATTTTTAGATTTCGTATTCTAATTGTTTTAGAAATAAATATAAAAGTAGAAATTGCATTCGGAAAAATATTTTGTAACCGAATTTTCCTTATTTTTTTGGATTTAGGGTTAATCTTTTCCGTAGAAAGTACGTTCTACATTGCGTAGATAAAGACCACCAGTCCGGAAGCAGTTTCTACTATACGTAGACTTATGAGTACTTTTTAGATTTCGAATTCTAATGGTTTTAGAAATAAATATAAAAATAGAAATTGCATTCGGAAAAATTGTAGATATCTTTAATACGCGTAGACTTCACATTCCTTAAAATTAGAATTCAACACAAAAGAAGAATTTGATTCTTGTAACCTAGAATAACATGTTTTACCTAGAAATCGATTTCCACTTTCTCGTAGAACATAATTTTTAAATTTTAATTTAACAAGTTTTACAAAATATATATATATATATATATCATTATGTGCATATGAGTAGTTCATCAATTGTTTATATTTAAAATATGTTTTTTTGAATCATAAAACTATTTTTCAGTAAGTTTTTAAAAATGGAAAGGGCAATTTAGGTAAAAAATAAACAAAAAAGAATTTATACCAAGAGAATAAAGATTGTGTTATTTGCTCTATTTTGGCAAATTCCCCTATGTAAAATTGCTCGTGTGTTTGTTCATATCTTTTTATATAGTCAATTAGTTTCTTTAAGTTGGCGTGACATGCGACCGTTTTTAACCAAGTTGAACGAATTCAGTTTTTTGTGTCAGCTCATTTTTTTATTAAAAGTCCCAAGGGACAATATACAATCGAAAATTTACAATCTCAGATCAGAAACCCAAGCCCAATATACTGACTTGCCCATTTTCTTCGAGTGCCACGGAGGTTCGCCACGCGTCGTATAATTGAACAAAGTAAGACACGCATCCGCTAACTCTTTGAGACGCGCCACCGTGAAGATAAGGAATCTTTGACACAGAGTTGCCAGAAAATCCACGATTTGCTCAAACTAAGCCTCTGGGGCTGTTGACTTCCGCTTGCAGAAACTAATAGCTTTTCTGATTTCGCCCTTCTCTCTCTTTACCAATCTTCATCTGCTGGTGATGAGGAGTGCACCGCCGTTTTAGAAACTTCCGACCAAAGATCTTTATGCCGTCCCTATTAAGATATATTGTAATTATACAATAGTTATGGACTAAGATGGTAAATATTCCTTAATAGTTTTAGGGTTTTGTATATATATAGTTTAGAGATTAATTTGTAAAGGTAACAAAAAATAATACAGAGAAATTTCAGATCTTTTATGGTATCAGAGCAAAGGTTGAATTTCTTGTTCATTGTTCGCGGGAAAGCGATTATTGACTTCGGTTACTGTTCACGACGGCACTGTTCACGGCGGTACTGTTCACGACGTTACTGTTCACAGCGTTACTGTTCACGGCGTTACTGTTCACGGCGTTACTGTTCACGGCGTTACTGTTCACGGCGTTACTGTTCACGGCGTTACTGTTCATCGGCGTACTGTTCACGGAATTACTGTTCACGGAGTTACTGTTCATCGGTTACTGTTCACCGGTTTACTGTTCACCCGATTTTGGATTTGTTGATTTTGAGATTTGTGAATCGATCTCGAGATTGTTTGGGTCTTGTTGAGTGTTTGTTTGGTTTAGTGGGATGATGGAAGAGAAAGATTTTTGATAAGAATAGATTTGCGGAAAGCAATCTTAGAGGTGTTGTTGAAGAAGTTGCGGAAAGGCGCTTCACTTGAGACAAGAGAGTTCAGTGGGCAACACACACCGGTTGTGTCGCACACAGTTACGATGGCCAAATTAATTCCCATGCCAAAAATGATTTGAAGAAAGAGCAATGGGAACATATTTTGAGTGATCCTTGTTTAAAATCAGAGTCAGCTTATTTTTCCAGTGAAAAAAGGTTCATGGATAAGTGGATAATTGATAGTGGAGCTTCACATCATATGACAGGTATGTTGAGTTCTCTTGTTGATGTCCATAGAGTCTCACCGTGTTTGGTTGGATTACCTAATGGGAAGAGTGTAGTTGCTGATAGAGAAGGAAGTGTTGTTTTGACAGAGAAGTTGAGGTTGACACGAGTTCTTTTTGTGGAAGATTTAAAGTGTAGTCTTATCTCTGTGTCACAGTTGATTGATGAGTTGAGTTGCATTGTATTATTTTCGAAGACAGGATGTCTTCTATATGATGCTGGTGTGCAGATGGTAATTGGAACTGGCGAAAGAAGAGAAGGATTGTATTTTCTTCAAGGTATCAAATATATTCGAAGTGTCAGAAAAGAGGTTAAGGTGGAATCTTTAGAAGTTTGGCATAAGAGGATGGGACATGCCTCTGAAAAGGTAATTAGAAAGTTACCTGGTGTTGATAGTGGAAGTAATGGAGTATCTGGGTGTGACATATGCTTCAAAGCGAAGCAATGTCGAAGTGAGTTTCCGCTGAGTTCGAGCAAAAGTAAAGAGTGCTTTGAGATGATACATTGTGATTTATGGGGACCGTATCGGACACCTAGCTTGAATGGTTTTTCTTACTTCCTTACCGATTGTGGATGATTATTCTAGAGCTGTTTGGGTGTTTCTTCTTGTGGACAAGACTCGAGTTGAAAGATCTATAATGGATTTCTTTGCTTTAGTTCAGAGACAATTTAATAAGCAAGTGAGATAGTACGAAGTGATAATTGGTAGTGAGTTCTTGAGGATGAGAGATTATTTTATAGAGTAGGAGTGATTCACCAGACATCGTGTGTGGGTACACCCCAACAAAATGGAAGAGTTGAGAGGAAACATAGGCATATACTGAATGTCGCACGAGCTTTAAGATTTCAAGCGAGTTTGCCTATAGAGTTTTGGGGTCACTGTGTGTTGGGTGCATCACATTTAATCAACAGGACACCGTGTGAGATACACAAAGGGAGAAGCCCTTATGAGATTTTGTTTGGTAAGGCTCCTATATATAGTGATATACGAATTTTTGGATGTCTTGCATACGCTCACAATCAGAATCGTCATGGAGATAAGTTTGCTAGTCGAAGTAGAAAGTGTGTTTTTATTGGTTACCCTTATGCGAAGAAAGGGTGAACAATGTTGGATTTGGAAACTAGAGAAGAATTTGTCTCTCGAGATGTATCTTTTATCGAAGATAAATTTCCTTTCTTTGAAGCTCATAGAGAACCAAACGGGTCTATACATGATGGATTAAATCATCTTTCTCATTTTATGGATGAGTCTAGATTTGAGAGGAGAGTTGAAGAAGCTGTTGGAATAAGTGACACAGTGGATGATATAATGCCTGAAGAAGTCACAAGAGTTGTTGCAAATGATGTGGATCAACCAATAACTGTGTCAGAGGAAGCGACTGAGAATGAAACAGAGCAAGTAGTTGTGACCCATGGGGAGACAGAAACACAATCTGAACCTACAAGAGAAACACATGTGGAGACTGATGCATCAGATACAATGTTAGGAAGAGGTATGAGAAAGAAAGAAGCTTCTGTCAGGTTACGTGATTATGTGGTTAACACAGTGGTTCCTGCTCCTATGTCTTTATATACGATGAATCCAGATGGCAGTTCAAAATATGGAATTGAGAACTTTGTGAATTGTGATAGATTTTCTGAGTCACATAGATGTTTTTTGGCTAGTGTCACTGCAGGGATTGTGCCAAAGACATTTGCTGAAGCAATGAAATGTCCAAGATGGCGAGAAGCAATGAGAGTTGAGATCGAGGCCCAAGAGAAGAATAAGACATGGTCAACTGAGAAGATTCATCGTTCGAAAGGATAGACACAGAGAACTGTTCCGCCACTTGGTGAATCGAGCTCTGGAAACGCAATCCTAGAATATCTTCTGTTTGAACCGAATTTAGACAATATGACTGAAACTCGTCGGTGGGTTGATCACAAGAAAACTTTTATTTATTTCAGAAGATGTTTAATAAAGTGACTAGTGCTCTCTAAAGAATTGCCTCCCTTTTGGTTGGTCATCCTTTCTCTTTTTATAACTAAATAGAGGTGTCCTAATTAAATCAATTCTTATTGGGCTTATAGTAGTCGGACCGAATATTTAGGTCAGGGGAGGGAAGTGTTTAAGCCGTCCGTTCTTAGTCTGCTCGGCGAGTCGACTTGGAGTGCTTTTTCCCGGTTAAAAAGTACTCATAAGCCGACCATTCTGTCGCTGGCGTTAAGCCGAGCCGAAGAGTCTTTGTCAAAAGCCGGATGCCTTTTAGCGGAGGCCGGTTCTGATGAATGAGTGGTAATGGACCGGGACGACTATGTCGTGGGCCTAGAGTGGAGATAACCCTCCTACAATAAGTCCCTCCAGTTCTTTGGCGATTGCTGTCGCTAGCTCCAATGAATTTATGTCGGGTTCAGGACTAGTCGGTTTGGTGGAGGATGAAGCCATCCCGTCATGTTTGCTGCCTAGATGGAGTCGATTCGTTGTTTTATCCCGGAATGAGACACTCAGATGGGTTTCGTCGGTTCGTCGAATCGTTATGTCGCATTTTTACCTTGATTGCTTTTTGTCGCCAAAGTATTCATTCGGACAAGGCTGTAAAGCAGCTCCTCTCAATCCCTTATTGTCTGGAAGACGAACGGGCGCGGAGTTGATTTTGGGCCCATTCATGTCAGAAGTCAAAGAGTCGCGCGGTCGAAGGGATTTTTGCGGCCCATTTAGGCCCTGTTAGACCTAATCATTGCATCTCCGCTTATAAATAGTTCATGCTCGACCGTTCCTCTCATTCTTCTCTGCGTAACAAGGTACTTTCTCTCTCTATCCCTCTGCTTCTCTCTCTAGATCCTGTTGTAGATTATATAGCATTTTGTCGGTAATTATGTCGTCGAGAAGAAAACTGTCACGGAAAGAGAAGGGTAAAGCGATCGCCTCTGCTTCGGATCCTTCTGACGGATCTGAAATTGGGAGAGGAGTTCACGACGAGTTGAGTCATGTTCATCGGGATGCGATGATGGACAAGGAGAATATGACTTTGTCCCAGAGGATTTTAGTCACTGAAGCGGAGAGACTTTTCCGCGACGAAAACGTCGATGGTGGCGAGGCAACGGACATAACTGACGCATCCCATGAATCGAATAGTTCAGCGATTGGTCCGGACTTTGTGCCGACGCGTTATCGCCCGGATGGAGTTTTTGTCGAACTCCCGGCGGTGGATCCTGAGTTGCTTCATCCCGAAGAGGTGGAAGGGCAGTCTTGGAAGAACGTGCGGGAGACGTGGTCAACGGTGGGCAGTGTAAAGAAACTTTTTAGGGAATGTAACGCGGCGGGCGTTACATTCCTTATCCCCACGTACACTCAGAGACCGTGGTTGCCTCCGGTAGGGTATCAGTGCGTGTACGAATCGTACTTCCAAAAGGACACCAAAAGGACACCAAGCTATGGTTCCTTATCCCCCGCCTGATCACTTCGTACGCGTTTCGTCGGGATATTGCCATCATTCAGTTTCTGAATGGATCATTCCGCATAGCGGTTGCCTTGATGGTGATGGCCGTCGAGATCGAGGTGTCGATAAGTGTTCGAACGTTCGAAGAGCTGTGCTTCGTGAAGCCTATACCGGATGGGATGTACTCGGTCAAAATTCGACCGAACTACAATGTGATCACGGGCCATCCGAATAAGACTCAGGACTGGCAACGATATTATTTCTTTGTCAAGTCCGACGAGTACTCTTTCGAAGAGCCACCGAGCGACGAGTTTCGGGTTCTGTGGAACTGGCGCATCGGTAGATAGATTCTAACTGTTATTTAAAAGATTTTAGTCGGTTGTTTTAACAAGTTCCCCTTTTTCTTTTGCAGTAAACCATCCGAACACGATTGATTATCCAGGAGGCTCACGCTTTTTTGACGACGCAAGGGCTATAGCATCACTTAGTCATCAACGCTGGCCTGATATTAGCGAGGAGAGGATTCGCTGGGCTTTAGATCGCATCTCAAAAGGTAACCGTCTCCTGATTTGTTTTTATCGGTAACTCCTTGTCTAACCGATTACTATCTCACGAAGGTGACTGAGTTTCCAATCTTCTGGCCAAGTTAGGACCCGGGAAGAAACGTCTGACACTTTTTTCAAAGGGGGAGCAACAACGAGTAAAGATAGCGCGCAAGATGAAGACGCTTTCGGATCTTTCTGCTGTCGTCGAGGAGCGGCTGGGTGTTCCATCCGTGGCTCCCAGTTTTATGGGTCTGCTGGACGAAATGGGACTGGATGGGATGGATCCACCGGATCATGCACTGCAGATACATCCTGGTGGGGGAACTGATGAATATCCCCGTTCAGAAGCTCGTCCTGAGGGAACGGATCCTGAGCCGACCAGAGTGAGCGGCAAGAAAAAGAAAAAGAAGTCGTCCCGATGAGGACCCGATGTTGCCGCGGTCGTTTCTTGGGAAGGAAGAGAGGACGCGGGTCTAGACGCAGACGGTCTTCGTGCCCTGGTGCGGGATGAAATGTTGCAGGTTTCATCGCGTAAGCGGGGAAATACTTCTTCCGAAAAGGAAATTGTGCCTCTCAAAAGGTGGAAGAGGGAAAGAGCCCGAACTGATGTTAGTCCGCCTGTCACCTATGAGCCAACGTCGAAGGAGGATCCAGCAGCACCTGATGACTTGGGGAGGTGCAGCACGCGAAAGCTCAGAGCTTCGTTCCCTGACCGGGTCAACTTCTCGTATGAGGCTGATGCCCCGTTAGTCTGCGACGGCTTAGAATGCTCTAATCTGGTTCGACAGATCAGAGGTGGCCCCGACCATCTCCCCGAGACCGATTCTTTGATGTTTAAGGATGCCCACGTCGATGCGGCCCGGAACCAATTACTGGTAGGTTCAATCCCTTTTTTACTTCTCCTCTTTTGTCTTTATTGATCAATGCGGTTTCGCTTCGTTTTCTTTGCCGTGGAGTAATTCACTCCCCTTTCTTTTTACAGGCCACCAGTAGTAAGAAATTTTTGGTGGAGAAGTATGACTCCGAGCTGAAGGCGACATTTACTCAGCTGGGACGAGCTGAGAAGAAGGTCCGGGCCAAGAAGAGGTGTATTGCCTCTCTAAAGGAAGAGACGAGGGTCACCCTTGGGGAGATAGCAAAGGAGCGAGACGACGCAATTAGTCGAGGGGAGACTTTGGAAGGAGAGGTACGCGCTTTGACGCAGAAGCTCGAGGGGGCGACGACTGAGGTAGAAGGCGTCCGAGAAGAGAACACCGCCTTAAAGGCGGGCGTGGAAGCGCTGAAACGGGAGAAGGATGAAGCTCTGAGAGAGGTTGCGCGTCTGAGGTATTCTCGCGGCCTTGAAGTTTCTCGTGAGCGAGCAAGGGTTGAAGCAGCTATGATTGTGAAATGCAACCGCCATTTCGACAATATCCGAGAGCGTGAGTCGCGTTACGACGCTTATGATACCGCGCGATGCTTCTATAGCCAGGCGTTCGGGACGAGAAAATTCCTTCAGATGCTTAAGCGACGGGGCGTCAACGTCCCACAGGAGACTGTGAACTTCTTTGCCGGAGAGGAGGAGAGGTTCAAGGCGGAGGCAACCCATTTAGAATTTGGAGTTATACCGGACTCCGATTTGTCGCTCTCTCCCCTAGTTCTTGCGTCGCCGTTCGCGAGTAAGGAGCTTCTTGCCGGAATAGTTCCGTTTGGATCTAATGCTGGTCTGATCGATCAGGAGGCGGCATCTGCCCTTAGGTCCCCGAGACATTCTGCCGAGGAACGCCTAGGGGATGCGTTAGTTGCTCCGGGTGAAGTCGACGCTGGGGTGGAAGTGTCTAGTGCTTCAGGGGACTCCGATTTGGAACCGAGCGAAGTTTCGGTGAAACCATTGGAAAGCGACAAAGGTAGGCCTCTAAGTGAGGAACTGGAGGAGATCGAGGGGTTTGGCTGCCCTGTTTCGATGCCCGTTCTCCCGAAGGTCCCTTCCGAGTCAGGTGACCCAGTCGAGAGCAGGAGTCTTCATTAAGCTTTGCGAATCGGCTGCACATCCCGCTCCTTCTTCTCTTTTTCTTTTGAACATTTATCTCCTTTGTCGTCTCTAACTTTTCGGTGTTTGTTGTATGTTATTTCTTGACATCTCTGTATATGCTTTAATGAAGAATCAATGTTTTCAGTTTACTGCTCCTTTAGCTTGAGGCTTTTTTTTTCCCTTCCGAAGTACTTGGTTGCCAATTTTGTATCGAAGTAACTTGTTTGATTGTTCGTTAACCAGAGTTATCAAAGTTAAAATTTTGTCAAAATAATTCGTTTAGTCGTTTTACCGACCGGGATTATCGAAATGAAAAATTCTAATCGAAGTAATCCGCTTAGTCGTTTATTAACCGGGATTATCGAAGTAAAAGTTTTTTACCGAAGTAATCTGTTTAGTCGTTTTGCTGATTAAAAGATTATCGGAGTAATCCCCTTCGTTGTTCAGTAAACGGTGGGGATCTAGGGGAAATAATGGTTCTCGTTCCGCTTTTTCAAGTAATTTCGCCAACTTTCGGTTGGCCAAGCCTGCTGAGAAATTTTCAAAGGGGACGCGAATTATTTCCCGGACCGTTGATTAGTGTGATACGGTCATCGCTCTGTGTTCATGTCTGATCGGGACAATCCGCTGGGCGAGTGTGGATGCTGTTATACGATCCAGAGCTTGGTGGATTTAATCCTTTGCTTGGTCGTGAGCATGGTGGTGACGAGTAAAAGTGATTCGCACGGGAGTGGCAGTCACCTTCGCTCGTCTTTCTCGGTAATGAGATTGGATGGTGATTATGGCTGGAACCCATGATAGGGGATGCCTACGTACCCTGATAGGGGATCAAGCCATTCGTAGTTCATTACTGTTGGTAAAAGTGGCATGTGGGGTGCATTTACTCGTTTTTTTTTGTCGATAAAAGTGGCCTTGAGGGCGCATTTACTTTTATTTTTGTCGGTAAAAGTGGCCTTGAGGGCGCATTTACTCTATTTTTTTCGGTAAAAGTGGCCTTGAGGGCGCATTTACTCGATTTTTTGTCGGTAAAAGTGGCCTTGAGGGCGCATTTACTTTTTTTTTGTCGGTAAAAGTGGCCTTGAGTGCACATTTACTCGTAGTATTTTTTGAGATTTTTAGTGTTCCATGCGCGTGGTACGAGGTCGCCTGTAGAGGTTTCCAGCCGGTAGACTCTGGGCTGGATAACTTCGACGATCTTGTAGGGACCTTCCCAGTTTGCTCCAAGTTTGCCTGCCTACCATTCCTTGGTATTCTCAAATACCTTGCGTAAAACCAGATCTCCGAGATCGAGGGGACGCGACTTGACGCGTTTGTTATAATAGCTCTCTATTTGATGTTGGTAGTTCTGGATTCGCAGGAGAGCTTGATCTCTCTTTTCCTCCATTTGGTCTAAAGCATCCATCAATATGTCGCGATTGAGAGGGTCGAGGTGTGGAATTTTACTGCACCTTAGGCTCGTAACGTTTACTTCGTCTGGTGCCATTGCCTCAACTCCATAAGCTAAGGAAAAGGGGGTGGTTTTTGTCGCACCTCGGGGAGTTGTCCGGTGTGACCAGAGGACTCCGTCGAGTTCGTCGGCCCATGCTCCTTTTTTCAAGTCTAGGCGTTTCTTGATGGCGTCGATGATTAGTTTATTCGAAGATTCGGCCTGGCCGTTGCCTTGTGGATATCTCGGTGTTGAGGAACTAAGGCGGATTTTCCATCGTTCACAGAAACTCTTAAAATTTCCCGACATGAATTGAGTGTCGTTATCGGTGATGATCTCGTACGGCAGACCGTGTCATCAGATGATGTTTTTCCAGACGAAACGCTGGATTTCTTTGTCGGTAACTCGAACGAACGCTTCTGCTTCCACCCATTTTGTGAAGTAGTCGGTTAGGACTAGGACGAATCGCCTTTGTCGGGAGTTGGGTAGAGGTCCGATAATGTCCATCCCCCACCTCATGAATGGGTAGGGGGCTGTGGTTGTCCGTAATAGTTCTGTCGGACGATGGATGTTGGGGGCGTGTCGTTGACACATATCGCAACGCCTCGCATATTCTTCGCAATCGGTGTTCATAGTCGGCCAGTAAAAACCAAGGCTCTTAACCTTAAGGGCCAAGGCCCTTCCTCCCAAATGGTTACCGGCGGCACCTTCGAGTGTTTCAGCCATCACTATCCGCATCGCATCACCAGCGATGCATTTAAGCAGCACCTTGTTTGCGGTCCATCGGTATAATTGCCCATTTCTCCGGGGGCAACGAGTTATGTTCGAGGTAGTCGATGAATTCGGTTCTCCAGTCGAGGTCAGGCCGTTCTCGATTTTCCTCAGTAGGCAATCGATCGTCACTGGGACCCACGTTTATTGCGGTGATCAGGGATTGTCCGTCTTCCGGTAGATCGATACTTGGTTTTTCGATGCGGTGTATTGGGATCGTGCGTTTAACTTGGTCGCGGAGCTTGCTGCCAAAAGCGGCGAGGGCGTCAGCGCATACATTCTCTCCCCGGGGGACTTTTGTGAGTTCGAAGACTTCGAATTCGCAGGCGAGTGACTGGACCATTTTGAGGTAGGCGTCCATTCGCTGGTTGCGTGCATCGTACTCGCCGTTGAATTGACTCGTGACGAGTTGGGAATTGCAAAAAGACGCTTCGTCGTTTGGCTTTCACGGCTTTAGCGAGTCGAAGTCCGGCGATGAGAGATTCGTATTCGGCTTCATTGTTTGAGGTGGCAAAATCGAATGCGAAAGACTGTCGAATGAGTTCGCCGGTGGGCGACTGAAGTTGTACCCCGGCTCCAAATTCTTTGGCGGTAGAAGAACCGTCGACATGTAAGATCCAGGTGCTGTTCGGGACTACTAGATCTTGCTCGAGCTCAGGCGGTAGTTCAATTAGGAAATTGGCTAGCACTTGAGATTTGGCGGCGATTATGCTCTGATAAAAGATATCGTACTGGCTGAGTTCGATCGCCCATTTTGACAAACGACCGGATCGGTTAGTGTTCTGCATGATGGTGCGCAATGGTTGGTTCGTTAGTATCACGATCGAATGTGACTAAAAATAGGGCCGGAGTTTTCGTGAAGACACGACAACCGCGAGAGCCATCTTCTCTAAGGTGGGATAGCGAGTTTCGGGGTCAGTCATGCGTTTGCTTGTGTAGAAGATGGGTCGCTGTTCGCCGCGATCGCGCGGACAAGGACGCTGTTGACAGCTGTCGAGGAGACGGCGATGTAAAGCGATAGGGTATCACCATTCTCAGACTTAGATAATATGGGGGGAGAAGTCAAGTATTCTTTGAGTTGTGTGAACGCTTCCTCGCACTTCTCGTCCCAAGCAAATTTTTTGTTACCTCGCAACAGGTCCTAAAATGGAAGGCATTTGTCGGTTGATCGAGATATGAATCGGTTCAACGCTGCTATCCTGCCGGTTAACCGTTGGACTTCCTTGCTATTTTTTGGGCTTGGTAGATCGAGTATGGCGGAGATCTGTTTTGGGTTGGCTTTGATTCCTCTTTGTGTTACGATGTAACCGAGGAACTCGCCTGACACTACGCCAAAGGTGCATTTGGCCGGGTTTAATTTCATACCATACTCGTTCAGCGTTTTAAAACAGCTCTGCAGATGTTTCAGATGGTCTGTCGCGTGGAGCGACTTAACCAACATATCGTCGATGTATACTTCCATCGAAGTCCCCATCTTATCGGCGAACATTCGGTTCACGAGTCTTTGGTAGGTGGCGCCGGCGTTCTTTAAACCTAAGGGCATCACTTTGTAGCAGTATGTCCCCCTGTCGGTGATAAATGCGGTTTTCTCGCTATCTTCCGAGTGCATTAATATTTGATTGTAACCCGAAAAGGCGTCCATAAAAGTGAGGAGCTCGTTACCAGCGGTTGATTCGATCAATCTGTCGATGTGGGGGAGGGGATAACTATCTTTTGGGCATGCTTTATTAAGGTCAGTGAAATCGACTCAGACGCGCCATTTGCCGTTCTTTTTCTTGACCACGACGGGATTTGCGAGCCATTCGGGGTATCGTACCTCGGCAATCGAGCTGGCTGCGAGTAATCGCTCTACTTCGTCGTTCACCGCTTTTGACCTCTCAGGACCAAGCTTACGTCGTTTTTGTCAGATTGGCTTAAAGGTGGGGTCGACATTCAGCTCATGCGTAATAATCGTCGGATCTATGCCCCGCATATCTGTGGTTTTCCAGGCAAAAGTGGAAGAGTTCTGTTTGAGAAAGTCGACGATCTGAGTGTGTAGGTCATCGGAAAGGTAAGCGCCGATTCGGATAACTTTGCTTGGATCGTCCTCATCGATAATGATTTCGGAGATTTCCTCGTGTGGGGGACGTGATTTGTTGGACTGAGCCCAGCAACTAGTTTTTTGAGAGATCGAGTTGACGTGAGATGATGATCGTTGTAGTTTGACTGTGGCGATCAAAAGGTCCCGCGCGGCTTGTTGGTTTCCCCGCAATGTATGTATTATCCCATCCGGTCCCGGGAATTTAACATATTGGTGATATGTCGACTGGACCGCTTGCATCGAATGTATCCACGGGGTTCCGAAGATGACATTGTAAGGGGCGTCTGTGCTTATCACCGAGAATTTAACCGTGCGAACAACACCGCAGGCGTATACCGGTAGCCGAATTGTGCCAATCATCAATTCAGAGGATCCATTAAAGCCGGTGAGGGAACGAGAGGATGGCTTCATGTTGTGTAGGTCGATTCCCATTTTTTCGAGGGTGTTGTGAAAGATTAGGTCAACGGAGCTACCGGTGTCAATCAACACCTTGGTGACATCGCATGCGGCGATCCCGAGTTCTACGAGAAGTGGGTCGTTGTGAGGCGCGTGGATGCCGATAGTGTCGACTGCCGAGAAAGTGATTGAAGGATCATTCTCGGGTCGTACTAGCCATTTCTGGGAAGTTACTGCTTGTCGATGATAATTTTTGATTGACCGTACGGAGTCTCCGCATGGAGGCGAGCCACCCATAATCACATTGAGTCGTGATTGACCTTTGCTTTGTTTTGCTCGTAGTAGGGCCCTCATGTCGCTAGTTGTTGGAGCCGAATCCTGTTTCGGATGATGTTTGTTGCGCATGAGCTTATCTCGTAGGTCGCCATTTTGCCGCTGGTTGAGGTTCCAGCGAAGGTCGTTCTTGTTGGAATTTAACTTATCACGTAGGTCTGTGGAAAGCGGTTGTTTGCCCGGGAGATCTTCGTCGGTAGTCGATTTTCGTTCTAACTGTAGGCGGAGATCGTTGCTTTGATAATATTTTGCCGGCTGGCGCGTTAGTCGCGCGCGTAGATCGTTACCGTCTAACGACATATCATCATCAGATGAGTCTCCTGATCGGGCTAAAATGACATCAAAGCGTCTGCGATGTCTTGGCTGCTCTTCGTCGGCCGACGTGTCGGTTTTTCCTCGTTCAGTTGACGGAACTGCCTCTCCTTTATCGCGAGGATCCTCCTGTGGATGTTTGCTTTGAGGTCGCTGAGCTTTTTTCTCCTTTGTTTTACTCCAGCTTTTGTTGTTCTTAGGCTGTTGTTTTTGCGGTTCGATCTTCACATTACCAGTACTAAAGGAGGCGAGCAGTGCTTCGTGAAGCTGCTTGCATTCCTTTGTGTCATGACCCCTGACCTTGTAGTATTCGCAATATTTAGTTAGGTCGACTTGGCTGGAAGGCGCGGAGGGGGTTTGATTTTTACTGTCGGGTTCCCTCTCCCAGTGGTTCCATCCTTTTTCTCGGACGACGGCAGTTGAGGATGGAGGGTTATCTTCGTCGACTACGTATACAAAACTCTTTCTCCGATCATTTCTCTCTGCGACAGCATGTTGGCGGGGTTCTTGTCGCGCGTCAGTCACTCGGGACGGTGTTGCCTTTGTCATGTTCTGTTTGTTGAGGATCGCTCGAGTGTCTTCTTCCATACGGATGAAGTTGTTGGATCGGGCGATGGCATCTTGCAAGGAAGTTGTCGGGTGTCGATATAAGTCGTCGTGAAACTTTGAATGGACCCAGAGGGTATTCATTAAGGTGTCCACAGCGATATTGTCGGGTATATTGACGGTTAAAACGACTGCCTTGAATTTTTCCATAAAGTCGCGGAGGCTCTGAGTTGAGGATTGAGACATTTGCCATAGGGCTGAAGCGATCGCTCTCTGTCTCGTGAATATTATATAATGCTTCAGGAAAGCCGCCGAAAGGTCGTGAAAGCTGTCAACAGAGTTCTCCGGGAGGTGTGAGAACCATGTCAGGGCCGGTCCGGTAAGACTTTCGACGAACAGTTGACAAAAGCCGGCTTCTTTTTCTTCGGCGGTGAAGTTTGCCCTCCCCATGGCTATGTTAAAGGCCGTCATGTGGTCCGTCGGGTCAGATTCGCCAGAGTAAGTGGGTAGACGGAACTTCTCGGTGGAGCGAAGTCGCACATCGCTAATGCGGCGAGAGAACGGTGTTCGGGACGTCACAGCGAGGACCCAATCGATCTGGGGAGCAGAGCTCGTTACGTGGTGGATCTTCGAGCTTATTTCAGAGAGCGAGTTTGAGAGCAGCGATTTCTCGAATGGTGGTTATGTCGGACCCTCCTGGATTCTGGATCTCGGGCGCAACCATTGGGTCAAGGACGTCGGTGCGCTGTTCCTGGGCTCCGGTTTCTGGGTTGGTATGAAACAGTTGTCGACGTACCTCGGCGGATTGCTCGGTGCGCCAGAGGGAAGAGCGAGGGCGGCTACAAGCGCGGTCAGTTGTGCGTTAGTGGCTTTTTGAACTTCTTCTTGTTGAGCGAAACGTGCCATGATGGTGTCCATGAACGCTGTCAAGGCTTGCGGCGCGGTGTCGACAGTAGATTATGGTTCGTTCCCGGAGGTGGAACTTGGGTGAGTCATTTTGAGCAGTGTGCTTTGAGAGCTAGCCCCACGGTGGGCGCCAATTGTTTGAACCGAGTTTAGGCAATACGACTGAAACTCGTCGGTGGATTGATCACAAGAAAACTTTTATTTATTTCAGAAGATGTTTACAAGATAAAGTGACTAGTGCTCTCTAAAGAACTGTCCCCCCTTTTGGTTGGTCATCCTTTCTCCTTTTATAACTAAATTGGGGTGCCCTAACTACATCAATTCTTATTGGGCCTATGCTAGTCGGGCCGAATATTTAGGCCAGGGGAGGGAAGTCTTTAAGCTGTCCGTTCTTAGTCTGCTCGGCGAGTCGACTTGGAGTGCTTTTTCCCAGTTAAAAGTACTCATAAGCCGACCATTCTGTCGCTGGCGTCAAACCGAACCGAAGAGTCTTTGTCACAAGCCAGATGCCTTTTGCCGGAGGCCAATTCTGATGAATGAGTGGTAATGGACTGGGACGACTATGTCGTGGGCCTAGAGTGGA
>CAJHQQ010004057.1:0-33484 GCA_905132885.1 Moricandia moricandioides
CTCCATAGCTTTGTAATGGCATGATGATATTTTGTGTTTTTGTCCCCATCTCTATGCCAATGATCCCTGTTTTTTTTGTTCCCAAAATGTATTTTCTTCTCTATACACCAATATCAGTTGTCTTCTGAGTTCCTTCAACTTTTAAGTTGTAGAATTATCATCATCTTGAGCCAAATATATCGTTTTTTAATTCTTCAATCAGTAGAGAAAAATTCGACCGATTTTGCTTCTTTCAAATACTAATTTCACTTCGACATGAGGTAACTTTTTTTATGAAAATTTCGGACTGGAATTTCATCAAACTGTGTCCATCCCGAAATTACTACTTCCTTAAATACTTGTTTCCCGATCCATCTCTTGTCGAATCTAAAATTATTTCTTGTCCTCCTAACACTGGATTGGATCCGTACTAGGACCGGTTTATGGTTCGATCTCCATAGTTGTAAGAATTCCAAAACAGTTTGGGTAAGTAAAGTGTGTCAATCTTCATTTGCCACTGCTCTATCTAGACTGCATTTAAATTTTCCCGAACGTCTTTTTCCCACCCACGAGAATGTATTTTCTTTATATGGAGAGTCAAGCATTTCACAATTTTCTAACATGATTTGGAAAGGCAAGAATGAGCTATCTAAACGAAGTCTTCCTCTCCTCTTTTCATGGTTTCTAGTGATCTCATTGAAATCTCCAATCATAAACCATGATTCGCTTCGGTTCGTACTCATGTGTGACAATCGTTCTCGAACCATGTCCCGATGTCTAACAACAGGTTCACTATACACATAATTCATAAAATCGCATGTCCTTCTAGTCTAGTTTCAATATCAATCATGTGCACATCCACATACAAGATAGTAACCGAAGGATCATCCTATATAAAAAGTGCTAGGCACCACTCCGTCTACGAGGCTCAAGGGTATAAACTTGATCGTAACCATAAGAAACTTGAAAATTTTGCAGAACATGGCGATTGTTTTTGTCCCTGATAAGAATATAAATCTAGGTAGGAAACAATGATATAACTCATCAAGATGTTCCTTCGTCGGATCAGCTCCCACTCCTTGACAGTTCCATGCCACCGCGTTCATCTTACAAAATTAGTAATTTGTAGAAATATATAAGTATACTGGACATACCAACATCAGTTAAAAAACTAATGTAATGAGCCAGAATCAACTCCTTGTTGATATTTCCTTGTTCAACACTTATCTTCCCATTAATCTCAAATCAGTAGTTTACCATTACTAATGTAATGAGCCAAAACCAACTCCTTGTTGATGTAAAAATTTCCGATTTTAGGGTATGGTTTAGTTATATAAATGACACAGATGTGATATATAAATGAAACATATGAGATACATAAACATAGCATAAGTTAATTACAAAACAAATATATCGTAAGTCAAATACAAAATAAAAGGTCCATGAATGGTAAATCACTTGAACTGCAATAACATATCATTTTCTTATTCATCAAGGATCTTTGATGCCATCTCGACCCGTAAACCCTAAATATATTTGCATCACATCTCCCGTAAATAAGCTGCAATAGAAAACTAACTCAACCACAACTGCATATATAAATCAAGCGCAATTGAAAACTAACTCACTCACAACATAAATTCAGCCATAACATAAATAAAACCCAGTCACAAACTCGAAAAATTTAAAGTAAAGCGTCAAAACATATCGGAAAATACGATTTTGGACGATTGCGGAGAAGACAATTTTGGAGAAGACGATTTTGGACGATTGCGGAGAAGAAGATTTCAGAGAAGACGCTTGCGGAGATGACGGTTTTGGAGAAGAAAATTTCAGAGAAAACAATGTCGATTCAAGCGATGGTGAGGGTTTAATCGACAAAGGAAGTTTTAAGTTCTTATAACAACAAAAGTTTTAAGTTAAACTTCATTTGATTGTTTACCCTCTCTTTTGATCACAACTATTAGTGATGTGAATTACATTTATTAGTGACATGGATTTGTTAATAATTTTAATCATTTTTAATTATAAATAATCTTAATTAAAAAAATAGTTAATGATGTTCATTATAATTTATTAAGAATTTACAAATATTTGAGTAATTTTCAGAAGATGTATGCCATTGTAATCATATAATAACTTTTAAATACTATTTGATTAATTCATTCTAGATTTAATTGTTTTTTTTCTTTTTGCGAGTATGCAAACGCAACAGCACAGGGCGGGAGAGTTTGTACGTTGACTGACGTCTGTATCTTTTCTTCTTCCCACCAACAAAGAGAAGTTAACTTTTTGTTAACGAAGTTAGTGTTGCCTAATTTTGTATTATTATTATGGATGGTTTAACGGCTTTTATAATATAAATTATATATAAAGTATGTTTTTGCAAGGCTGCAAAAGCTTCTTCATTATCATTCTAGTGAAGTAAGTAGTTACCTAATTCTAGTTCCGTAGTATCTAATTTAGTTTATAAAGTGTCAAATTAGGTTCTTTAAATTTTATTTTATTCTGACATTTGGTATGGTTGTTCAGTTTCGGTTCTCTAAATTTATCTAATACATTTGTTTGTTAACTTAATTTCTGTCTCATTCCCTCTTGACGAAAGAAAATATCAACACATAATAGTTTTGTTTTTACAATTGGACACCTTAAACTATTTTTGATTGTTTTAATTGATGATATTTGAGATTAAGGTTCGAGTTCATTCCGTTTGATTTAATTCAGTTACTTTTCTTAATAGACCGATTTTGCGGACACTATCCGTAACTTTTTCTTTCTTATTTTGGGAACAAGACACTATCCGTAACTAAACGAGCATAATGATAATGTGTTCGGGTTCTGGCGGGTGAACCGTTAAAGCACGATGTCTTGGTTTAACACGACAGTCCAACTGTTACCCGACAATAGTCCAAATGGAAAAAGCAAAAAGAAAAGAAGATAAAGGGTAGGAGGGGTCCCTTCAACACTGGCTGGATGCCGAACCGGAGATGAATGCTTCAGACGCTTTGTTTTTTAGAGATTGAATGGAGCTTCTAGTGAGAAATGTTTCTTTTTTCTGGTCAGTAAGAATATTTAAAGGGTTAATTTGTAGAATACACATAGTGGGAAAAAAAATTCAGCAAATAGCCATTGTAATAAAGTGATTCTCCGATTGGGCACTTGTGAGAAAAGTTGGACAAATCTCTCTTTTCCGCGCGTGACACTGTTGTATGTATAACAGATTAATGATACTATACTATGTTAAATTAAATAAATAGAATAGAACAATTTGATACCCATCAAAATGATAGAAGTCACACATGAAAAGTCTGGGGGTAAAGAAAAACGAATAGACAATCATTGAAAAGTCTATGTTATACAAGAAAATAGAATGGAAAAAAACTTTTGTTTCGAAATGAAACATGTTGGTACGTGACTGCTAACTTAAAAATCACACCAGGAGCGTAAGGACTATATGTTAACACACCATGAGCACAAGGACTTAATATCACACCAAGTTTGCTTGATCTCCTATGTGCATGTTCTTCCGGAACTTTCCGAACATGAATGACAAGAAAACACATAGATGAATCAATAAAGCAGTTTGTAAGAGGTTGGGAGTACGTGGGTGTGAACTTAACCATCATATCAGCAGCTTATATACATGATGAGCTGTTAATAAAATGTTGGTTGTGAAAAGTAATAACTATAAAAAGAAGAAAAACGAGCAATACTGCGAATATAGAAAATATATGTCGGTTTGAAATAAAGCAATACTGCAAATATAGCAATACGAGCAATACTACGAATATAGCAATACGAGCAATAAAAATATCTAAATATGTGTTATTCTATAAGATTCATATAGAATAATACTTAATTTTCGTGTTAAAATTTGTTTTCTTGATTTATAAAAAATATATGTAGGTTTGAAATTTTTTAAACTATGCTATATATAGAAAAATATCTATGTTTTTTTCAATATAAATTTTTGATTTGATTATATTAATACAAAAAAGTATACATCAAATGAAGTTAGATGGGGGAAGAAAAAAAGAAGATGAAAATGAATGGTTAGATTGATTAAGGGTAAAATGTATAATATTACATAATATATACACAATACTCTAGCCATAGATTTCATATGGTCATTTGTCAAATTACAATTTTTTCTATGGTTATACAATACAAATTCTCATATTTAAACTTGCAGTTTGCTAAAAAAACGTGCAATTTGCTTTCGAGTATACGCAACTTCTTTTCTTTTCTTTTATTTATTATAGAGAAATTGTTAAAAATATTATAAGTTAATTATCATTTTTTAAAAATATCTTCAATAAAAAATATATTAATATTTGGATTTATACTTTAATAATTATTGATTAGAGTTTAGTGTTAAAGGAGTGGAGTCAAATTTTTAAATGTTTTATAAATATTTAGAAAAATTAGTTTAGTCTATTTTCATCATAAAGTTAGAATATTTTTGAAAATAGTCATTCGTTAATAGTAAATTTGAAAAAAGTATCAAATTTATGGTAGAACTTAAGTTTTTATTTTATTACTCCCTTTGTTTCATATTAAGTATCATTTTAGTGATTTTTTTGTTACAAATTAAATGTCGTTTTCAACTTTCGATGCAAAATTTATTAATCTTATACTAAAATTTGTTTTTCTATTGGTTGAAATATGATTAGGTGTATTGGTAATTGTATTTTTATATAAGAAATATGTAGAATTAATTGTTTACTTAATTCGTGTGCAAAAAGTTAAAGTAACAATTAATATGAAACAAATGGAGTATATTATAGTTTTAGGTTCAGTCACATACTTAATAAAAGTGTGGAAGGTAATGTAGGCTAGTAGTGGTTAAGTTAAACCACCTTGACCTGACCCTTTGGGACCTGATGTCCAATCTTCCTTTGTTCTATAACGAAATAAAAAAATGCGATTTTTTGAAAAAAGTGTATAAGTTTCTAACTTTCTAAGCAGGTCTTTAGAAAAAAGAAGATAAAGACACTTATATGTGAGCATTGGAAATGAATAGACATGATGTGTTTTTAGCTGTAAGTTGCAATTCAGTAACCAAATACTATTAACAATCTTTCTGAGAAATTATTTTAAAATAAATATAAGTCACATAAGTAAAAACTGAAATAATTGCATAAAGCGATTTGTTTATTAAAAAAGTTAAGCGTAACTTTAACCCAATTAAATGTTATTAACGTGAAAACAACTAGTTAAAGATAAAATTACCAACCATCTTATTACCATTAAATGCTTGTTAGCACTATCTTTAATTTCATACTTTTAATTCTTTTACTATAATTAACACAATTTTTTAATATAAATTGCGTGCTCATGATTTTGACAACTATGTAATACAATAATACATGAATTAATACACTATTTGTTAAAACTGAATTTATTTTAATTATAAATTTAAATAGAAAATTTCCATTATTATAATATATGTTATAACCACATCTTAAGGAAAAAAAATCATAATTTCTCTTATTATATGGTTTGAAACTTAAAACTATGTCACATATAATCGGTTAACATATTTTTTTACCAACCCTTATATACGTAAGATTAGCTTTCAATTCACATTTATTGTATTAGAAAGATCACATTTAATTAGAAAATCACATATTAGAAAATCACATGTAGACAAAAAATAATATTTGTAAATGTGACTATGACGTTTCAGAGAGTTTCGAGATAATAATTTTATAAGCTTAGAGTGTAAAAAGGAAAAACTTGTAACTTTAAGTAAAAGAAGCAATAGATGGGATTTTTTCTTTTGGATTTTTCCTATTTTATTTATAAAAAGCAAAAAAACAGAGATAAATTTGTTAGAAGCAAAAACTGAAAAAGTTTTTTTTTTGTTTCTTTTTGAATTGAAATTTTGTTAATTATTGATTAAGGATTAAACTTGTTTTGTCACTACCACCTACAAAACGTTGCGTTTTCAAGTGATAATGGTTTTTGGCATTTTACAAAAATCACAAAAACATATATTAATTCAAAAAATCAAAACTAGTTTTAACTACCGTTGAAAAGTTAAATAAAAATAATTTTAGTAACTATATAATATTTTTTTAAAATTAATTAAAATTTCAAATTGAGATAATATAAATAGTAATATATATATATATATATTAGTATATATATATATTAATTTATATTATAAAAATGTAAAACAAAAATATTTACTATATTTTTAGAAATTAATATTTATACATATATAAACTCAAAAATAAAAATTTAAATCTTAATATCATTATTTTATAAATATTATAATAATATATTTTATAATATTTTATAATTAAATAAAAATATTAATATTATTAATTTATAATAAATCAATATTACATTTGGTAGTCAACCAATTATAAATATACTTCAATTTTTAACAGTTGTACTAATCATACAAATTGCCTTTCCCCACTTAAAAACCGTCAGATCTACGAAATCCTTAACTCTTTCTATGGACCAAAGAGATACATAAGTAAGAAAGAGAGTCGAAACTAAAAGAGAAACGAAAATATAGGAAAAAAAAAACAAAAACAAAGGAGAGATAAAAGAGGGAGATTTATGATTTCTTTATGAGCAATTTTTCTTTTCTCCAAATCTGCTAAAAAATGGCTTTAAGCGTTCTCACATATCCAACTCTATAAGATACATTTCCTTGTCTGAGATTATTTTACTTTATTTTGCTGGGGAATCTTGTTCTTTTGCATCGACTCATAGAACTCGTCTCCACTCTCCATCTCTAGCTTCAGCTTCAGCAAGTGAATGCTCGTTTTGTTGCTCCAGTAATCTCTTCCGCTTTGGGGGCAAAAGGGTCTCCGATTTGATCAATCTCCCGTGATAATGGTACTCTAATCCTTTGGATTCCATTTCAAAGTTTTGATCTTTTCTTCATTTCAAAGGCAAAATGAACGTACTTTTGTGTTATATATCTGGTTTCAATGTCCAGGCTCTGTTGTTACCTCGAAAAAGTAATTGTGCAGTGATAGAACATACATCATCGTACAGGGTTTCTCATGTTTAAGGTTTTATCATTGGTTGCTTCCACTCATGGTGATTATTAAATTGGTTTATTTTATTTTGGGTGTGTGGGGTCTAGTTCTTGAGGGAGGGTTAAGCCTCTAAACTAGACTATTGAATGCTGTTTGTGTTGTGTCTTTCACTTTTCGTAAATTAAAATGTTTTTGTCACGATTACGAGTTTCTTGCTTCTTCAGGCTTCTTCTACAGTTAAAGCTGGCTCGTTCGTTTGGGTTAAAGATCCGGAGGAGGCATGGTTAGATGGTGAAGTTATTCAGGTTAATGGAGATGATATTAAGGTCCAATGTACCTCAGGGA
Organism: Moricandia moricandioides; assembly: GCA_905132885.1. Lineage (NCBI taxonomy): Eukaryota > Viridiplantae > Streptophyta > Magnoliopsida > Brassicales > Brassicaceae > Moricandia > Moricandia moricandioides. The sequence continues at coordinate 7,329 of CAJHQQ010004057.1, forward strand.
AGACGGTATGTATAACCAAACTTTAGGATGGAATCTGTATATGTTGATGTGCTTGTTTTTCTCATACTTTTCTTGATCTTTTTTTTTTCAGGTCGTTGTCAAAGTTTCAAACACATATCCTAAAGATATGGAAGTTCCACCTTCTGGAGTGACTGATATGACAACGCTAGCATATCTACATGAACCAGGGGTCCTACAAAATTTGAAATCAAGATATCATATTGACGAAATATATGTGAGCTTCCTTTTGTTTGCTCTTTTTTTTTGTCTTCTGTTTTTTTTGTTGGCTCTGTGAAGACATTTCTTCTGTTTGTAGACTTACACAGGAGATATCTTGATTGCTGTGAACCCTTTTAAACAACTAGCGAACCTTTACAATGACCATATGATTGCACACTATAAAGGAGCCCCCTTTGGATCCTTGATGCCCCATCCGTTTGCAGTTGCGGATGCAGCTTACAGGTAGGTACCTGTCATTCAACTTTTAAGTTCTTTTACTTTCTCTGGTTCCATTCATTATTTGTTGTTTCCTGCTTCACATTTTTTTCTCTTGCTTCTTGCTTGGGGGTGTAGACAAATGATTAACGAGGGAGTTAGTCAATCAATCTTGGTAAGTGGTGAAAGTGGAGCAGGGAAGACTGAAACTGCTAAAACGCTTATGAAATATCTGGCCAAAATGGGAAGTCGAGCTGTCAAAGATCTGTCTAGCAGAAGGAGTGTCGAAGATCAAGTTTTGGAGGTATTATCTAATGGCTAAAGTATTTTATTAATAGACCTTTTGGATCATCAAACAGGATTTGTAAAAGTTTTTTACTCTTTTGACATGAATTGTGCAGTCCAATCCTGTTTTAGAAGCATTTGGGAATGCCAAAACCGTCAGGAACAACAATTCAAGGTTAGTGGAACATTCACGTTGCATAACTTTCTTTTATACTGAATATAATCATTATCATGTTTCAGTCGATTTGGTAAATTCGTGGAGATTCAGTTCGATCAAAGGGGAAGGATATCAGGAGCTGCTATCAAGACTTATTTGTTAGAGAGATCAAGGGTGTGCCAAGTGTCAGATTCTGAGAGAAACTATCACTGTTTTTACATGCTTTGTGCTGCACCGCCAGAGGTACATATGGCTTTTCTTTCTGTCTAATTGGCATTCTCTGAAATTATTGTCCTGCTGTTTCTCATTTCTCCTTATGTTATTTGACAGGACATTAGAAAACTAAAATTAGAGGATCCAACAACATACCGTTATCTAAATCAATCTCATTGTATCAAGTTAGAGGGGATGGATGATTCGAAAGAGTATACTAAAACCCGAGAAGCAATGGGCATTGTTGGGATAAGCTTAGAGGAGCAGGTACTTATTTTCCCTTCTCCTAGTAACAAGTTGTGACATATGAGTGTATTTGATTGATATCACTTTCTTTTCAGGAAGCAATATTTCGAGTTTTGGCAGCTATTCTTCATTTAGGTAACATAGAATTTACCAACGGAGAAGAAACAGACTCTTCAGTTCCAAAAGACAAGAAGTCACTGAAGATTGCGGCTGAGCTTTTTATGTACGTTGCTAACTGAGTTGATCACTTTGAATATGAAAATTCAACCTTTCAGGAAAATGCTTTATTGAATATTTGATCATTGAAAAGAAACTATTCCTGACTCCTTGAATTTCGGCAGGTGCGATGAGCAGGCACTGGAAGATTCTCTCTGCAAACGTGTAATGGTGACCCCTGAAGAAACAATATCTAGATGTCTGGATCCTGAATCTGCAGCATTCAGTAGAGATGCTTTGGCAAAATTTGTGTACGCAAGATTGTTTGATTGGTATGTATTGCATTTCCGAGCAATAAAATCTCTTTCCTCTTTCCCAAGAGTAACTTTTTGCTAACTTTGCTTACTGCTTTTGTAGGATCGTAGACAAGATCAATAATTCAATTGGGCAAGATCCTGACTCAAAACACATGATAGGAGTGCTGGATATTTATGGATTCGAGAGTTTCAAGACAAACAGGTGCTTACGCTATATGCATTATGTTCGTTTAAGACAAGGAAAAGGGTTGAATAAAATGGTATGGAGTTAAGGCTCACATGAAACATCAGACACATGACATGAATCTAGTTCTAGGAAGCAATTGATATATGAAGAAGTCACTATTCTCCTTGAAATTTCCTGAAAGTCGAGTAGATGTAAAATGAGGGATTCAACATTGGGATAATACATGGTTTAGCTCTTATTTAGAATCTATATATTCTGTCATGGAAGAGAGGTGAAAAGTGTCAAGTGCATGTTGCTTCTGATTCTTACTAATGCATCATATTTATTTTTTGCAGTTTTGAGCAATTTTGCATCAATTTGACCAATGAGAAACTTCAACATCATTTTAATGAGGTTTGTCTGAACTCTGCTCTCTCTTTTATCCAGCCTTACTCCTTTTTGATCCATGATTATTTTCCTTGGACAGCACGTCTTAAAGATGGAACAAGATGAGTACAAGAAAGAAGAAATTGAGTGGAACCACATCGAGTTTCCAGATAATCGGGAAGTTTTGGAACTTATTGAGAAGGTAACTAGTTTTACAAAGTTTTACTGCGACATCTTTGTGAAACAGTCTTCAACTCAAAGTCGCATGTCCATCACTCTTTTCTCATGTTTCAGAAACCTGTTGGTATTATTGCTCTCCTGGACGAGGCTTGGTAAGCCTAAGAACTTTCAGTTGCTGTATTCCGCATTTGTTGTCTCTGCTTTGAAATTGACGTCTTATACCTCAATCTTGCAGCATGTTCCCAAGATCAACACATGAAACGTTTTCTCAAAAGCTGTACGAAACATTAAAAAACAACAAGCACTTTAGCAAGCCAAAGTTAGCTCGTACTGACTTCACAGTTTGTCACTATGCTGGTGATGTGAGTAGAAAACCTGCTTTAGCGTTCTGCATTTTTAAATAATGCAACTATGCCCTAAAATACTAAAAGCACTGAGTTTTCTTTTCAGGTCACTTATCAAACCCAGCAGTTTCTGGAAAAGAACAAAGATTATGTTGTTGCTGAGCATCAGGCTCTGCTAGGTGCTTCTAGATGTACTTTTATTGCAGGTTTATTTCCTAGTCTAGTGGAAGATGCTAGCAAGCAGTCCAAGTTCTCTTCTGTAGCTTCACAATTTAAGGTGATGTAAATGAGGCATTTTTCATGTATACAATCGTTATCACAGGATTTATTAAAGTCATTTTCTTACTTTATGCAGCAACAACTGGCGTTATTGATGGAACGTCTTAGTACTACTGAGCCTCGCTATATTCGTTGCGTGAAGCCCAATAATCTTCTGAAGCCTTCTATCTTTGAGAACCAAAATGTTCTGCAACAACTACGTTGTGGGGTTAGATTCACCTTCATTTTTTTTTTGTTTGAAAACTTTTGTTTGTTATTTCTCCATGCAAGTTTTATTAGTCTGCATAAGCATTTTTTCAGGGTATGATGGAAGCAATCGAGATTTGTCGTGCTGGATATCCTACACGAAAACATTTTGATGAATTCCTGGACAGATTTAGTGTTCTAGCTTCTTGTACTTTGGATAAGAGGTTTGACTCTCTCAATTCAGAGGTTGAAAGTTTACCTAGATATTGAAAATGTTCTAACTTTTGGTTTGTTCCTACTAGTTCTGATGAGAAAGCAGCCTGCAAGACACTTCTGGAGGCAGTTGGACTCAAAGGATACCAGGTACTCATTATGTGCATGTCAAGCATGGAAACTTTGATGAATACTTGTTTGGTTTGCTCTGCTTTAACGTTCTTGTTTTTGCAGATTGGAAAGACGAAGGTTCTCCTCATGGCTGGGCAGATGGCTGAATTGGATGCTCGGAGGACCGATGTCTTGGGAAGAGCAGCCAGAATTATACAGAGGAAATTCCGTTCCTACCTGCTCCTCAAAGCTGTGATAAATATTCAGGCTGTATGCAGAGGTATCTAAAAGTTGTAGAGAATATTAGTTGGAGAATAAATGCAACTGTTAGATTTATTATTTGCTTTGTTATTCATCATTTACAGGTCAACTTGCTCGACATAGATTTGAGGACTTGCGCAGAAAGGAAGCAGCTGCTTTGAAGATCCAGAGAGCTTTGCGGATCTACTTTGATAGGCGGTCTTACATAGAAGCTGTGGTTACAGTTCAGTCAGGTTTGCGTGGTATGGATGCTCGCAATGTACTACGAATGAAGACCAAGGCCACACTTATTATTCAGGTGGCGAAATCTTTTTTTTTTACCTCTTCTTTTCATCTTTGAGTTTTGCAGGCTTTTCTCGACCCTCCAAATTTCTCTTAGACTCCGAGTTTAATTTTTCATTGCATAAACCAGATCCATTGCCGTAGATACCTGGCCGAGTCCCACTACAAGAAGCTGAAGAAAGCAGCGATTACTACACAAAGTGCATGGAGAGCAAGGCTAGCCCGTAAAGAACTGCGAGAGCTTAAAATGGTAAGCCTAATCTTCTTTTACTTTTCAGTTCTAAGCATTTTACATGGAAGATGAGCTTAATCAATGTGGTTAGATGAGTTTAGATAATGGAGCTAGCAGCTAGAAATTGCTCTGTTTATTGATTGTCTTGATCACAGAGAGAGAGAACATGCTCGCTTTTGGCCAAAATGATAAACTGCAGCAATGATGCCTTCATATTTTGTGCAGGCTGCAAAGGAAACTGGAGCCCTACAAGCTGCCAAGAGTAAGCTTGAGAAGCAGGTAGAAGATCTCACGTTGAGACTGCAGCTAGAGAAACGCATGAGGGTCAGTAAAACACGGCCCTTTATCCTTCTTTTTTCGGTTTTCTAATCCATCCTGGAAAGTTGTCCTTTCCAAAAATTATTTTTCTGGATACTCTGATTCAACAAATTCTTCAACCTGTCATTGTGGCTTTGACGTTGTAGGTGGACGTGGAAGAAAGTAAAACACAAGAAAATGCGAAACTGCAATTAGCATTGAAGGAAATACAACTCCAGTTCAAGGAAACCAAAGTGTCTCTCTTAAAGGAAGTGGAAGCTGGGAAAAAGACTGCAGAAATTAAGGAGGTTCCTATTGTTGACACCGAGGTTGTGGAGAAACTCAAGAGTGAAAATGAAAACCTCAAGGTTGGGAATTTGCTATATATATATATATATTTATATATATAAGGATTTCAAAGATGTAGAAACCAAAAGCCATGTTTGGAATTTAATTATTTTTTTTTTGTTCATATGCAGTCCATGGTAAGTTCGCTGGAGCAGAAGATTGATGAAACAGAGAAAAAATTCAAGGAGAAGCTGAAGCAGGCTTTAGAAGCTGAAGACAAAATTGTTAAATTGAAGACCGACATGCACAAGTATTCACTATTGGTTTATTAGCTATTGAGTTTCCGCAGAGATTTTAAAGGTCAATATGCTCTTTTCCTTCATTTACAGACTCCAAGAGACGCTAGAGGATGTGATAAACGAAAATCAAGTTTTGAAGCAATCTGCCTTAAGCACACCTGTTAAGACAGCATCAGGACGTTTCCCTTCTACTCCAGTAAAGGTAAACATTCTAGAGAAATGACTAAATCTCTCTCTCTCAATCATCCTAATTAACAATACTGCTCTTTCTCGCGCAGAACTTGCAAAATTCCCTTCATCCTAGCGAAGAAAATCAACTCACTGTAAGTTATGTCTTTTGCTTTGCCGTCTACTTTTATCTGATAGTCTGCTCCATTTCTTTTGTAATTCTTTAATATCCGTCTCTGCAGGGAACTATGTTTATAACACCAGCAAGGATACAAGAATCCAGGGGTTCCCATATTGATCCTCAACATGTATGTTGTTTAGTAAATTTAATCGATTATGTGCTCTCTGTCCTTGTTTGAAGAGAGATTCTGTTTTTCTTGGTACAGGAGGATGTGGAAGCCCTAATCAGCTGTCTCACAAAAACGTTGGATTTAGTCAGGGGAAGCCAGTGGCGGCATTTACCATCTACAAATGCCTTCTTCACTGGAAATCCTTTGAAGCAGAAAGAACCAATGTATTTGATCGTCTTGTTCAAATGATTGGTTCTGCTATTAAGGTACTAAATTGAGAGGCTGTCTTGTTCACTCCGGAGAAATATGTTTTTGTTTTTATCAAAATGAAAATGACTAATGGTTCTTACTTCCCAGAATGAAGAAGACAACGCTAATTTGGCATATTGGTTATCCAACACTTCGACCTTATTGTTCATGCTACAACAAAGTCTCAGATCTGGTGGAACCGGGGCCACTCCACTTCGAAAGTCACCTTCCTTGGTCCGATGGATGACCAAGGTAAATAAATATACCCTTCGTTTTTTTTTTCTTATAAATTTTGTCTGGTGTTGATGAGTGGCTGCTCCAAAAAAAAAAAGCTAAACAATCCTTGCCTTTTGCTTACCAGGGTTTCCGTTCTCCAGCGGCTGAAGCGATTCGACCAGTTGATGCCAAGGCTCCAGCTTTGCATTTCAAGCAGCAGCTTGCAGCATATGTTGAAAAGATTATTGGGATTATCTGGGATAAACTGAAAAAGGAGTTGAACGCTTCCCTTTCTCTCTGCATCCAGGTGCTATGATCCACAATGCTTCTCTATTTTAATCTTAACTTTGTATGTGTTGTGAGCTGACATGAGAGAATCTCTCTAGGCACCAAAAACATTTAAGGGGACCGCGTTAATGTCTGATAGCACTGCTAAATACTGGCAAGGGATTATTGAAGGCCTAGATGCACTGCTAAGCACACTTAAAGAGAACTTTGTATGCGAAACTTGTTTCTACTCACTGCTCTTATCTCTTTAAAATGTCAAGAGATTCTTACTAGCTTATTCTTGTTACAGGTTCCTCTGGTTCTCATCCAGAAGATATTTTCTCAGGCTTTTTCGCTCATCAATGTCCAACTGTGGAACAGGTGAGAGAGATTGTTTGCTTGTCTGTGTTTTGGGATATGAATCTCTATGATAAGCAGATTTTAATCGACCTCTTAAAAATTGATTCACAGCGTTATGACGCGACCAGATAACTGTTCATTTATAAATGGAGAATATGTAAATTCTGGTTTACAAAAGTTAGAGAATTGGTGCTTGGAAACAAATGAAGAGGTATTCCCAAAAGCAAATTTTCTTTTTTTTTTCTTCTATTGTTGCCTTCACTTGGTTTAAACATAAACACAATATCTCTCACCTTTTGCTACTCGTCTTCTTTGATAGTATGCTGGCTCATCCTGGGATGAACTCAAACATACCAGACAGGCTGTGGGATTCTTGGTATGTTCTATAAACTTGTTTTGAATTTTGAGAAATTTACCTGTACTTGAATGTAAGTAAGAGTTTCCTTGAATTGGCATGTACAACAGCTCTTCCATAATAAGTACAAAATCTCATACGATGAGATTGCAAAACATTTGTGTCCAGTAAGTCTCTCTATCAACCAACTATTTTTTTTTGATGAACTTTGACTTTTGTGGTTAGACTGACACCATTTGTCCGCTTCATTACATCAGATCCTTAGAATACAGCAGCATTTCAGATTATGTACTCTGTATAAGGATGAAATCTACAACACAAAAAGTGTTTCGCAAGAGGTAAAAGCTTTCTGAGGAAAATGCTTGTCTAATTTTTTTGTTAAAATCATTTGCTCCACTAGTTTTGATCGTCCTCTGATGATCGATCCATCAAACAGGTCATCGAGAACATGGCAGGAGTTATGACAGACAGCAGCGACTTCTTGTTAAAAGATGATTCTAGGTAACTATGGCTTTTGCATCTCTCATCTCTTTTGCTGCTATGAACCTCAAAGATCATCTATGACCTTTTTTTCTTTCGTGGAGCAGCAACAGCATATCTTTCTTGATCGATGATTTGTCGAGTTCAATGCAAGATAAGGACTTTGCTCAAGTGAAACCTGCTGAGGAACTTGTGGAGAATCCAGCTTTCAGTTTCTTGCAATAGTGTAACTCAGAGAACAGGAGGAAGAATCTCTCAGATGAAATTGCTGCGCCAATTTGTTAATTCGTTTCTCATTGTATCTCTTATCTCTGTGTAATTATCCCAAAGATATTGTTTTTTTTCTGGGAGAAAACAAAAGACATGATTATTATTTAGGATGGTCACTTCTTTCTCTTGGTGGAAACAAGGAACACCCATAAACAAGGAACTTGTCGTATAGTTTGTACAAAGAGAACATATTTTTAGTATAAAGATATTTTTTTTTAAACTTCATTCAAACATTGTTGGGATACAAATCTGGCAGATTCGACATCTCCAGAAACTTATCTCCTAGAAAGGAGAGACAAAGACCACAAATTGGGAAAGCAAAAAAACAAAGCGAAACTTAACCAAAATGAACAAAAGTTAAAAGGACTGTAGTAAGCAATTAGAGCCAAGTATGACACTTCAAAGTATTGAAGGAAGCTATACGAAGAGACGAGATCTCGATCCAATCACAAAGGAAATGAAAATGAGCGATTGGATCGATCTATTCTGGGCAAAACTAATCTCACTAACAAGAAAAGACAAGGATCGCTTGATGAACTGTGTTTGGAAATAAACTATGAACGACCGCCAAAGAAGACCGTTAGAAGTTATGAACGTAATGGGCCTTGATAAGCGAGCGATATAGGCAGGCCTACTAGCATATATACGGGCCTTTAAAAGGCCGAAATATAGTTTAGTGTTAGTGGAATTAGACGCAAATGTTGTTCCTTTTGTCTCTATCTCTTGTCGATCGGTAATAAGTGATTTTAGGGTCTCCGCTTCTGCTTATCGGGGAAATATCTGAATCTCCGCCGTTTTGGTTCCATTCAGATTCTGCGCTCTCTTCGAGTTTCTGTCTTTAATTTTTTTTACTACTCAGAACCTTAAAACCCTAATTTATATTAGCTTTTAGAGTCCTTCGATTAGATACATTAAGGTTAGTCTGTGTGTGTGTTTGAATATGCCTCCAAAGCAACAACCGAAGGCCGATTTGGCGAAAAAGCAGAAGCAAGTTGAAGACAAAACATTCGGTCTGAAAAACAAGAACAAGAGCAAGAATGTTCAGAAGTATGTCCAGAGTCTCAAGCAATCTGTTCAGCCTAAACCCGATGCCTCTAAACTTGCTGCCAAGGTTACATGTCTTTCCTGTTTGATATTCTGCTGAAATGGGTTTTGAGTTTCTTGAATGATTAGGACTTTGTGTTCTTGATAATGGAGTAGATTTTTTATATATATTTCTAGTGATACTTTGTAGTTAGATCTTTCTTCGATTGAATTCTTACAAAAAGAAGATGTTTTTATTTTTCTATTTTGGTTGGAGGACAGAAAAAGAAAGAGGAAGAGAAAGCAAGAGAACAAGAGTTGAATGAGTTGTTCAAGGTTGCCATTAGTCAGCCCAAAGTTCCTGTTGGTAATTTTTCTTTTCTTTTCTTTTTCCATTAACAAAATACTCTATTGAAAGTTGATCTTTGAATGTGTTGTTTTGATTATGTTTCTCCTGTTCTGTTTCAATGTATTTTATAGAATATGGTTTTTGGCAGGTGTGGATCCAAAGTCCATCCTGTGTGAGTTTTTCAAGGCAGGGCAGTGTCAAAAGGGGTTTAAGTGTAAATTCTCTCATGATTTGAACATTCAAAGGAAGGGTGAGAAGATCGATATTTACAGCGATAAGCGTGATGAAGGTAGGTGAAGTGCCTTACATTTACATCACTTCTTATCCCTCCTTGAACGATGGTCTTTATGTTGCTTTTTCTTTTATTTTGTTTGAAGATGGAAATATGGAGGAGTGGGATCAGGAGACCCTTGAAAAGGTTGTGGAATCCAAGAAAAATGAATATAACCAGAATAAGCCAACTGATATTGTAAGTGCTTTCTTTATCTCTGTTGTGACTGTGCATCCAAAACTTTTTATTGACTGCTTTTTGGGACATGGTGTTTGAGGGCGATGGCTATCAGTAGATTTTCTCTTGTTAATGCAGTATGCGAAATTCTGAACTGGTTTTGTGTATTTATATACAGCCTTTAGCATGGATTAATTTTAAGTGTTGCACTAGTTTCGGTTCTGTTTGCTTGTTTATTTTGATTAAACTTGAGCTGATATGGGGTCTTATGATATGTTGCCCTTAGCTAATAGGACGGTTTCATCGTAGAAGCCATGTGGGTCTTTCTTGTCTTTTTGCCTTCTGCTTGGATCATAACAGGCAAGAACTCATGATGCTAGTGCTTAAGCATTTGTCTCGCAGAGTTCATTGTGCTTATTCCTGAGAGATTTGAGCTTCCATCAGTTTGGTAAATGTTTTTTTTTTACCAATACATAAAATAGGTTTGCAAGTATTTTCTGGACGCGGTGGAAAAGAAACAGTATGGGTGGTTCTGGGCTTGCCCCAATGGTGGGAAAGAGTGTCATTACAGACACGCTCTTCCTCCTGGATATATCCTTAAATCTCAAATGAAAGCTCTCTTGGAAGAGGAGTCGCAAAAGATGCCAGTTGAAGAAGAAATCGAAAATGAGGTTTAATACTTGCTCAGTTTTCCCTATCTGCTGATGGCTGCTAAGACCCTGAACTTGATTCTTTTGAAAAAAATGTTTTTTTTTTTTCTTGTTGAATTGTTACAGCGTGCAAAACTGAAAACAGCAACACAAATGACACCAGCGCTATTTATGGAATGGAAGAGGAAGAAAATAGCGGAGAGAGATGCAGGTTTGGCTGCTTCTCAAGCCGAGAGAGCTAAGAACGACCGTATGAGGTAATAAACCATTCATCATTTTTGTTGCTTAGTGTGACCCATTGTTTTGTTCCTCGTAAGCTGATTCATTGTGTGTGATCCCAGTGGTCGGGAGCTGTTTCTGTCCAATGCAAGCTTGTTTGTGGATGATGCTGAGGCTTTTGAAGAATACCAGAGGGAAAAAGAAGAGGAAGAGATCGAACAGAAGGTTAACTCTCTCTCTCTCATATCATTTAAACCAAACCAAGTCATGTTTTAATGAAATCTTGAATTTTTTATGCTTTTCAGGCAAAGGACAAAGAAACAGAGGGCCCTGGGACAAGCAGGAGCAGTGGTGATGCTGAACAGAGTTCGAAAGAAGTGGATGAAGAAGATGATGATGATGATGATTTGGACATGGATGAGCTTGATGAACTGGAAGCAAGCTTGTCAAAAACTTCGATCCAGATTCGTGAGCCAAACGATTAAGGGTCATGATATTGAGATGGAAAATATATGTGTGAGAGGAAAGCACATGTTTTGCTCTGTGTACTTTTGATGAATTGGATTTTGAAGACACTAACACCTATTTTCAGGTGTTGGAATAAATCGTTTACTGTCTTAAAGATTGTAATGTCTCATCAAGGACTGGTTTTCTTTTTCTTTTGGTTTTCTTTGTTCTAAATGTTTTAAAGTAATATCGTCATTACATAATTTATATTATGTGTGGGAGAGATGTTGTAGTCTTAATTTAGACTCAGAATGTGTCTTAGAGTGTAAATCACTCTTTAAGTAATATCATTCGTTACATAATTAGAGTATGTGTGGGAGAGATGTTCTAAAGAATATCTCATATTCTGTTGTTAGATTTGTTAGCACATATTTGGGAATATCCTCGTTTTATAGTAACCGTTCTAATCTCATACGCTATATATTTCAAAGTGAATACAATGAACATTCAAGGGAAAATCTTCATTCTTATATGGTATCAGAGGGTTCTCGATTCTCTTGAACCTATTTCTTCCGCCATCTTTCTACTTCCGCAACAACAAAGAAGCTCGTACTATCCAGCTAGATCACGATTTTCGAACAAAGGAGATTGGAGATCTATCCATCCATGCCTATTCGCAGCAGCTTAAATCGATCTCTGATCTACTCACCAATGTTGATGCACCGATCTCTGAGAGAACACTAGTAACATACATGTTGAATGGGCTCAGTGACAAATATGAAAACATTATAAATGTCATCATTCATCGCCAACCATTCCCCACTTTCGAAGAAGCTTGTTCCATGCTCCTGCTTGAAGAAGACAGACTTGCTAAGGGTAAGAAGCAATCCACAATCCATAAGGACACATTATCGTCTGATAAAGTTCTTTTTGCTGCTACTCCCACCAACGAACGTAACAACAACCAGACACAACAGCCGCAACACTTCTCCAACAACAGAGGCTCAAAGAAGCAAAACAATAACCGTGGTAGAGGAAGAGGATACAACAACCAAGCTAGACCACAATTTCAATCGTGGAACACTCCCTTTTGGACGTACATATACCAGATGTGGCCAAACCAACAATTCAATCCTTGGGCTCAGTTTCAGCAACCGTTACCGTTCACTCAACAAGGATTGCTTGGTCCTCGACCTCAAATGTCTGGAAATTCTTCTCAGAACCAGCAGCTTCATCCCTCAGGCAGCAACACCAACAATACAACAATGGACTACGCTTCAGCCTACAACACCATGACTCTCATTGACCCCACAGACAATCAGTGGTATATGGATTCTGGTGCAACAGCTCATCTAGCTAACAATGCAGGTAATCTTAAGTCCACTTTTAAAACTAGCATCGGAAAATCGGTCACCGTTGCTAACGGGAGTAGCATTCCAATTAACACCACCGGTTCCATTTCTTTTCCTACTCAAACTCGTCCTTTAGATCTTACATTTGTTCTCGTTACTCCATCTATCATAAAAAATCTCATCTCTGTTCGTCAATTTACTAAAGATAATTCTTGTTCTATTGAGTTTGATCCTTTTGGTTTCTCTGTGAAGGATCTTCGCACTCGGACTCCTCTTCTCTGCAGTGATAGCTCGGGTGATTTATATCCCTTCCACCCGTCCACAAATAAAGCTCCCAAACCTCTCTCTGCTTTTCTCACCACTTCCTCAACGGTTTGGCATCAGCGTTTGGCACACCCCAGCACCAATACGCTTGATTCTTTACTTTCTTCGTCTCTATTATCTTGTAATAAAAGAAATTTATCACCTATTTGTAATGCTTGTCAGCTTGGGAAACAAATAAAGTTGTCGTTTACTTCCTCTGATTCTAACGTCAACTCACCTTTTGAAATTGTGCATTCAGATTTATGGACTTCCCCAATCGAAAGCCTCAGTGGCATCAAATACTACATCCTTTTCCTTGATCAATAAACTCACTTTTTTGGGGTTTATCCCATTCTCCACAAACATGAGGTTTACTCTAAATTTTATCGTTTCTCTGTCTATGTCAAAAACCAGTTTCAAAATGATATCAAATCCCTTCAATGTGACAATGGCCGTGAGTACAATAATGCTCAGTTTCATGATTTGTTTGCCTCAAAAGGAATAACATTTCGTTTCTCTTGTCCATATACATCGCAGCAAAATGGACGAGCTGAGAGGATGATCCACACTATCAATAACTCAGTGCGCAGTCTTCTATTCCAAGCCAACTTACCTTCAAATTTCTGGGTTGAGGCTCTCCATACCTCTGTCCATATCCTCAACATTCTACCCTCAAAAGCCATCAACAACAAAACTCCTTACTCCATTCTTTTCCATAAAAAACCATCCTACTCTCATCTTAAAGTCTTTGGGTGTTTGTGTTATCCAAATATCAATCATCCACCCACCACTAAACTCCCACCAAGATCTGCGAAATGCATTTTCTTAGGATACCCTCTCAATCACAGAGGCTACAGATGTTTCGACTTAACCACCAGAAAGATCATTCTGTCGAGACATGTAACCTTCGACGAGTCCTCCTTTCCATATCGTGATCCTTCCACCTCACAAAGTTCGGATTATGATTTCTTGGACTCATTTGAGGAGCCTTCTCAAATATTTCGAAATATTCTCCAAAGCTCACCTGCACCACTCCCTTCCACATTGAGCACTCAACCTCCCTTGCCACTGCCAACTCAAACTGTTTCAACATTAGAGGCTCCAAGGCACCCAATAATCACAAGGTCTAAACATGGCATTCATAAACAGAAACAACCTCTTTCCTTCCTAGCTACTGCTTCATCTCCACTTCCAAAAAGCCATCATAAAGCTCTTCTTGATTGTTTTTGGAATGAGGCTATGACTAATGAGTATGATGCTATTGTTAAAAGTGATACTTTTGAACTTGTTCCTAGACCACAGGATGCAAACAACATCAACTCCATGTGCCTTTACAAGCACAAATACTATGCTAAGGGGAAGTTCAAGAAGCACAAAGCCAGACTGGTTGCCAATGGCAAATCTCAGGAGGAAGGTATCGATTTTACTGAGACGTTTAGTCCAGTAGTTAAGCCAGCAACTATCCGGACTGTCCTACACGAAGCTCTGAGGAATGGATGGTCAATCAATCAGCTTGATGTGCAGAACGCGTTCCTACATGGGAACCTTGACGAAACTGTTTACATGTTTCAGCCACCTGTATTTGTTGACAAGACAAAACCACATCATGTCTGTAAGCTTAAACGATCGATCTACGGCCTGAAACAAGCCCCCAGGGCTTGGAATGCTCGATTTGTGTCATTTATTACTAACTGTGGTTTCAAGCAGACTCGCAGTGATGCTAGCTTGTTTGTTTACAGGAATGGCGCAAACGTTGCATACTTACTCCTTTACGTCGACGACATAATTATCACGGCCTCTTCAGATCACCTACGGAACACGGTTATTGATGCTCTCAAGTCTGAGTTCCCTATGACCGATGATGGACAGATTAGCTCATTCCTAGGTATCTCTGCAGTTTTTAATGATGATGGATTATTCTTAAACCAAACTCACTATGCATAAGAGATTTTTGAGCGTGCTGGAATGCAAGACTTCAAGCCCTGCTCGACCCCTGTCGACTTGCAGTCAAAACTCATAGAAGCTGAAGGTGCAAAGGTCAAGAATGCCACTGAATATAGAAGCTTAGCAGGAGCCCTCCAGTATCTTACCTTCACCCGCCCCGACATCGCATACGCCGTCCAACAAGTATGTCTCTACATGCACGATCCAAGAGAACCTCATCTCCTAGCCACGAAAAGCATACTCAGATACATTCAAGGTACGAAGCAAAAAGAGTTGCAGCTACTCCGGAATCAGAACATGACGATCACCTCTTACAGAGACTCTGATTGGGCCGACTGTCCTACCACGAGAAGATCAACATCTGGTTTCTGTGTGTACTTAGGAGACAACCTCATATCCTGGTCAGCTAAGAGACAACCCACGGTTTCTAGATCGAGTGATGAGGCTGAATACAAAGGAGTGGCAAATGTTGTTGCAGAAACTTGCTGGATACGTAACTTGCTTCTCGAAATGGGTTGTCCTATACGTCAGGCTACTTTGGTTTATTGTGACAATATAATTGATGTCTATCTCTCTTGCAACCCAGTCCAACATCAGAGACAAAACACATAGAGATTGACATACACTTTGTTAGAGAGAAGGTTCGGAAAGGTGGAGTACGAGTCTTACATATTCCATCAACATCACAATATGCTGATATATTCACGAAAGGATTACCATCTTCCCTGTTCAATGATTTTCGATCCAGTTTAGGCGTGAAGGATCCCCACGCTTCAACTGCGGCAGGGTGTTAGAATCTAAAGAATATCTCATATTCTGTTGCTAGATTTGTTAGCACATATTTGGGAATATCCCTGTTATATAGCAACCGTTGTAATCTCATACGCAATATATTTCAAAGTGAATACAATGAACATTCAAGGGAAAATTTTCATTCTTATAAAATTCCCATAAATTAGCCCCATAACTATTAATTTATACTCTCTCCTATTTGTTTTACCTTAATGCATAAAAATTAAGAAATTCACATTTATTTTTTAAAGAATATTTTTAAAAATATAATTTTAAAATCATTCAACCAATTATAAAAAACTGTAAAATTTTATTGGTTAAATAATTTTCAATAAAGTCAAAATTAACTTTAAAACTTCAAAAATTACCTTAAAATCTCAAAACATTTTATATTTTGAAACAACATAAACTTCTCAAATCATCATCTGAATCTAATTTGAAACATAGGCGGTTCTATTTGGGACGTTAACTGCATATAATTTTTCACATTACACACCTTTTCTAAAGTTGACCATAGATGACATGAGAGCTAACCTCGCGCGCTGAAGAAGACCGTTAAAAGTTTATAAGCGTCATGAAATCTCGCCTCCGTCTTGCAGCAATTTAGCTGAACCGTCTCGATTAATCCGTGATGAGGAGAACGAATCAGCCGAAACCCTAAAGAAGAAGACGAATCCTGATCCTTGGGACCTTTCTAGGTATTCTCAATTCTCAATTTCGTTTTATTATCTTTGTATTGACTTTTCGTTCCTTTTTTTTGGGGGGGGGGGGGGGGGGGGGGGGTTTAGATATGAAACGCAAGAGAAGTGTGACGTTCGCCGGACCATGTGAGTGTGTGTTCTTCGCTTGCTTGGCCTCTCTGTATCCTCAGATTTTGAATTGATTCTCTTCTGCAGCGGTTGATGATGCCAAGACCTCGGAGTTTGCCTTCTTCAACAAGTTAAAGTCTAGTTTTGGTCTCTCCTCTGAAGTGAAACAAAACTCTGAATCCATAAGCCAATCAGGAGGTCTATCTCACAATGCTTTGGGGGTTTATCATCTCTTCTTTTGTGATAGATTATAGACATTTGATTGATTTTTTTTTTTAAATAGATGCAGGAATGGACCGCCAAGCTAAAGCTAGATTCTTCACTCCCATTTATAATACAAGACGTGCTTCTTCTGCCTTGCCCATCTCACCTCTCAACTTTACTCCAAAGGATAAAGGTTTTTTTAATTTATCTTTATATGCTCTCTTGCCTTGTCTTGAATCTAATTGTTTCTATCCTGGGAAATGTTCTTCAGGATTCAATAGAGGTAAGGACACAGTTCTAGGGGACAACAACAACAACAACCTGAGTTGTGGTGGTAGAGTTCTGATATCCTTAGTGTTTAATTAGATTTGTTCAAAACAAAACATGATTTGATTTTGTAGTATGGATTGGATTATCAGGAAGCAGTGATGACAAGGAAGACTTTTTCTCTGTGAAGAGGAAGAGACTGAATCAGTGGGTCAAAGATACTTGGTTTCCTCATATCACCCCCAAGCTTACCTTAAACGGGTAGTGTACACAATAACAATAGCTTTTTTTTTTACTTATATGTTAAAGCTTGTATCTATCGTGTACTCATAAGGAAGTCATTCTCTCAGGGGCGATTTAGTTTCTCTTCTCCTAACTCGGCTGTTCCCTGGAACCGATGAGAAACATGTAAGCTTATCAGAATCCTGGACTGCATGTTAGTTAATTGCGCTTATCTTGATGAATATTTTTTAACTACTTTTGATCTCTTCTCAGCCTTCTAGGTTTTCCAAGGAGAGGACAGATAGAAGAACATTTCTTGATTCTCCTGGATCAAATTTTCTCAAGAGGTCCCATGAAAGCTATACACAAGTTGACCATAGTCTGCAAATGGAGAAGAACACATCCTGTGGATGGCTCAGCGCACCGAGTCTGCAGTTTGCACGGAATAATCTTCTCATCCCAAGAGATCTTGAAAAACTTTCCATCTCATATCCTAAGGAACGGGTTTATAGACCTCCACTGTTGACACACAAGGCATCTCTGTCGTTTCCTGTTGAAGAAAGTCGGGACTCTAGCCTCCTTTTCAGAAACCACAAATCTTTTTCACTGGGTTACCATGGAGAAGAAATTGGATACAGCTCATCACATGATCATAGGGAGCCTTCATCTGCATTACTTCTCGAGTGGAACACTGAAAACGTAAGCACCAGAAAGACAGATGAGTTGCCACTAAGCTATCACACAAAACTCATCACGTGTCCAAATGCATCATCATCTTTGGCTGATAATCCATGGAGGTCTGACTATTCTTCATCCCATGATGCTGTTACAAGGGAGCTGTACCCTTTACCTCTGCTCTCTCACGACACTTCAGGCAGTTTCCTCTTACCAGCAACAAACCAAACCAGCGATTTTGATGAGCATGAATTCGAGACGCATATTATTGATGATGAAGATATGGTTGCTGCAAACCAGAATCTCCAGACATTTCATGACGCAACGAGCTCGTCTGATTGTTTAACCAGAGACTACACATACTATCACTCTCTCTTGGATCATTCCCCTTTAAAACTCTCTGGAGGTGAAATGGTATCCTTTCCATTTTCCAGCATCAGCAAGAGTTCAGATTTGTTGGAAGCGTCAAGTCCAACAACACAAAGCGATCGGTGGTGGATATGAGCTTACTGAAGAACTACTTGAAACGGAGTTTGGTTGCCACCAGGTCCAGTAACTCTTCTTACTCGCACTGTTCTGATAATTTGGTGTCACGCGTTGTTTCTGCATTTGTCTAGATAACACATTTAAATTCAGAAGACATGTCGATGATTTTAGGTCTTGTCCTAACTGCATTACTGATGAATTTAATTGAAGGAGATGTCCATATAATTCGATCCGACATAGACTGATATATGGTTGAGATGGTAAAAGATCTTTCTCATTGTAAGTAAAAGATTTTAAATGATCGCTTCTTTCTTCATTCCCATCAATTGTCGTTGCTCTCCCCAATAAAATTTTGTAAATACAAATGTTTTGTGTGTATAGAGTCAGCTAAAATACTGTAATGTTCAAAATGTTGCAAGACATTTATACATTCTTTACTGTTTATAATTCTGTCACAATATATCTTTCAGATTAGATACCTTAGGATAGATTTAAAAGAGTTTTTAAAGAGACAAAATGACCAAAATATACATTTATTAATGATTTAAATATACATTTATGCCCAATGAAGATTGTTTGGAAACATAGATAACAATATTAAAAAGAAATATGTTTGGAAACATATATAACAATATTAAAAAAGTTTTAACTAAATTGTATCGTATTTTGACCCAAATCCCATTTATAATGACCCACCCCGAATCATAAATAATTTTATTTTTATTGAAATGGTGATTATTATGTTGTTTAGAAAAATAATTTGATAAAATATATTTCTCATTGTTAAAAACATATCTTTTTATTTCTGTAAAAACATAACATTCACTTGCGTAATATAGATTTTGATTATATAAAATCATTAAAATTTATTGCATATTATTATTTACTAAATAATAAACATTTCAATATGATAAATATATTATGAGAAATATATGATACATATGTCAATTATATATATATATGTAATTAAATGATCACATTTACATCATGCAACATGATTTGTAAATATAATAATACTTAATTTATTATATGATGAAACATATAAAATATAGAACATTTAAAATGAAGAGCTAATATAAATTTATATTAAAGATTAAAACTCGCGATACAATTGCATTACAAAATTGTAACACATCTAAAACATATAATGATCATATGAAAAATATAAATCAATATATATATATATATATATATATATATATATATATATATATATATATATATATATATATATAAACCATCACCCGCGCAAATGCGCAGATCAAGATCTAGTTACGAATTAAAACTTTTTAATATTATTATTCATGTATCCAAACATAAACTTTCTTAATACTATTATTTATGTTTCCAAACAATCTACATTCCATTTTAGTATTGATATTCATGTTTCCAAACATACTCATTCTTAATACAATTATCTATGTTTTCAAACAATACCAAAAAATATTTCAGTGTTAATAATATAGATATTTTAATATTTTAATATGAAAATATATATGAAAAAATTTAAAATAAAGAAAATTACCCTGTCTTTAATACTCCCTTCGTTTTTTATATTTGACGTTTTAGTTGAAATTTTTTTGTTTCAAATTATTTGACGTTTTCAATTTTCTATGTAAAATTTATTAGTGATTAATGTTAGATGACTAATGATATTATAGCTTCTATTTTATTACTGGTTGAATTGTGGTTAAGTAAACAATTAATGATGTTTTTGTTTAGAAAATGATAAAAAAAAATTAAATTTTTTTAATCTATGTGCATAATACTAAAACGTCAAATATAAAAAACGGAGGGAATATAAGAGAAGAATGTATATTTAGAAGCTGAAAGTACAACAAAAGAAAAGCTAGCTAGTTTCTTAACGTAACTTAGTGTGAATCACTTCTCCTTCTCCTTGCTGGCATCTTTTTGACACCGAACACTTAATTACTATTTATTTCCTCTAAGTAAGTATATGCCGATAGTTTCCATAATTCCAAACACCTATAACCACGTCTATGACAAACAAAAACAGACTGATATAAATGCAACTAACGGTTAGGTTGACCAACAAATAGACATTCTATGTTAATTATAGCAAACTGAAATAAATTATCATTAAACATCGAAGTCATATAAAAAAACAAAAAGGCAAAACCAGTACATAAATATTAAGTAGCTTAACTAAAAATAAAAATTATAATGACAAGTCAAAGACTATAACATCATCTTCAACCTCATTTTCATTGGTTCCATCAAACATGATTGCTTCCAACTCAGGTTAATCTAAAGAAAGATCCTCAAACTCAAGTCTCCCAAAATTAATTTCATCTCACCTCCAACATCCCACATATGATTGAGACATGTTTTCTTTATACGATTTTTAGCTTTAATTAATTGTAAGTAAGTTTTTAACTTATCAAAATAACAAATATATCCTCATATTTATTAATTATTAAGTTTCTTTCATGTTTCCAAAACAAAATCATGAGTTTCTTAAATGGAAACACAAGTTTCCGTTGAGTTTCCAAAATAAGATTTTCAAAAAATGAGTTTCCATTGTGTATCCACGCATTTCCAAAAGATTCCGATTTCGAAACGTTTTTGTAACGTGAAACGCACCTACAACCAAGTTTCCATGCAACCTAGCATAAGACTGAATCGAAAGTTAGTTTTGAGTTAATGCAATGGAAAATAAATTCCTTAGAACCGGTTGAAAAGTTTGAATGGTTTGGTTATGAGAGCAGCCGGTTCATGACACGAAGTCTAACCAGAGAAACGAGAGTCAAACCATGCAAGTGTGATGTGTGTCTACTAGCCTATTGGAGATTTGG
Organism: Moricandia moricandioides; assembly: GCA_905132885.1. NCBI lineage: Eukaryota > Viridiplantae > Streptophyta > Magnoliopsida > Brassicales > Brassicaceae > Moricandia > Moricandia moricandioides. The sequence goes on from CAJHQQ010004057.1 coordinate 28,324, forward strand.
TTAGATTATAATTATTATTATTATTTTTTCAGATTATAATTATTCTTTCATATATGCAAATGATATACCATATAACATGCTAATTTTGTTATTAATAGTTGGATCATTTTTCAGCAACTATCTCATATAATTCCAAATGTTCTATTGCAATGATATTTACATAAGGAAAAATATTGTTGTTTATTAATCTCTTCATTTTTCCCTTATTCTATGCTTGAAAACAAAGCTTCTCAAACCCAAACCAAAACCTGCAATTTGAGATCATAGTTGAAACCGGAAATATTAGTATGAATGAAACCTAACATTTAGTTAAAGAGGCATTACCTGATCAATAAACACAACTGATCTAACGTTCATAAAACGTCAACTTGTAAAACCTCAAAGTTCATAAGAAAATTTCACATTAGCCCCAACCACTTAATTACTATTTATTTCCTCTAAGTAAGTAAATGTTGATAGTTTCCATAATTCCAAACACCTATAACCACGTCTATGACAAACAAAAACAGACTGATATAAATGCAACTAACGGTTAGGTTGACCAACAAATAGACATTCTATGTTAATTATAGCAAACTGAAATAAATTATCATTAAACATCGAAGTCATATAAAAAAACAAAAAGGCAAAACCAGTACATAAATATTAAGTAGCTTAACTAAAAATAAAAATTATAATGACAAGTCAAAGACTATAACATCATCTTCAACCTCATTTTCATTGGTTCCATCAAACATGACTGCTTCCATCCCAGGTTAATCTAAAGAAAGATCCTCAAACTCAAGTCTCCTAAAATTAATTTCATCTCACCTCCAACATCCCACATATGATTGAGACGTGTTTTCTTTATACGATTTATAGCTTTAATTAATTGTAAGTAAGTTTTTAACTTATCAAAATAACAAATATATCCTCATATTTATTAATTATTAAGTTTCTTTCATGTTTCCAAAACAAAATCATGAGTTTCTTAAATGGAAACACAAGTTTCCGTTGAGTTTCCAAAATAAGATTTTCAAAAAATGAGTTTCCATTGTGTATCCACGCATTTCCAAAAGATTCCGATTTCGAAACGTTTTTTTAATGTGAAACGCACCTACAACCAAGTTTCCATGCAACCTAGCATAAGACTGAAACGAAAGTTAGTTTTGAGTTAATGCAATTGGAAAATAAATTCTTGAGAACCGGTTGAAAAGTTTGAATGGTTTGGTTATGAGAGCAGCCGGTTCATGACACGAAGTCTAACCAGAGAAACGAGAGTCAAACCATGCAAGTGTGACGTGTGTCTACTAGCCTATTGGAGATTTGGTTAGATTATAATTATTATTATTATTTTTCAGATTATAATTATTCTTTCATATATGCAAATGATATACCATATAACATGCTAATTTTGTTATTAATAGTTGGATCATTTTTCAGCAACTATTTCATATAATGCCAAATGTTCTATTGCAATGATATTTACATAAGGAAAAATATTGTTGTTTATTAATCTCTTCATTTTTCCCTTATTCTATGCTTGAAAACAAAGCTTCTCAAACCCAAACCAAAACCTGCAATTTGAGATCATAGTTGAAACCGGAAATATTAGTATGAATGAAACCTAACATTTAGTTAAAGAGGCATTACCTGATCAATAAACACAACTGATCTAACGTTCTTGTACTTGTAGGATTCTTTCTTTAAAACGTCAACATGTAAGACCTCAAAGTTCATAAGAAAATTTCACATTAGCCCCAACCACTTAATTACTATTTATTTCCTCTAAGTAAGTAAATGTTGATAGTTTCCATAATTCCAAACACCTATAACCACGTCTATGACAAACAAAAACAGACTGATATAAATGCAACTAACGGTTAGGTTGACCAACAAATAGACATTCTATGTTAATTATAGCAAACTGAAATAAGTTATCATTAAACACCGAAGTCATATAAAAAAACAAAAATGCAAAACCAGTACATATATATTAAGTAGCTTAACTAAAAATAAAAATTATAATGACAAGTCAAAGACTATAACATCATCTTCAACCTCATTTTCATTGGTTCCATCAAACATGATTGCTTCCAACTCAGGTTAATCTAAAGAAAGATCCTCAAACTCAAGTCTCCCAAAATTAATTTCATCTCACCTCCAACATCCCACATATGATTGAGACATGTTTTCTTTATACGATTTTTAGCTTTAATTAATTGTAAGTAAGTTTTTAACTTATCAAAATAACAAATATATCCTCATATTTATTAATTATTAAGTTTCTTTCATGTTTCCAAAACAAAATCATGAGTTTCTTAAATGGAAACACAAGTTTCCGTTGAGTTTCCAAAATAAGATTTTCAAAAAATGAGTTTCCATTGTGTATCCACGCATTTCCAAAAGATTCCGATTTCGAAACGTTTTTGTAACGTGAAACGCACCTACAACCAAGTTTCCATGCAACCTAGCATAAGACTGAATCGAAAGTTAGTTTTGAGTTAATGCAATGGAAAATAAATTCCTTAGAACCGATTGAAAAGTTTGAATGGTTTGGTTATGAGAGCAGCCGGTTCATGACACGAAGTCTAACCAGAGAAACGAGAGTCAAACCATGCAAGTGTGACGTGTGTCTACTAGCCTATTGGAGATTTGGTTAGATTATAATTATTATTATTATTTTTTCAGATTATAATTATTCTTTCATATATGCAAATGATATACCATATAACATGCTAATTTGTTATTAATAGTTGGATCATTTTTCAGCAACTATTTCATATAATGCCAAATGTTCTATTGCAATGATATTTACATAAGGAAAAATATTGTTGTTTATTAATCTCTTCATTTTTCCCTTATTCTATGCTTGAAAACAAAGCTTCTCAAACCCAAACCAAAACCTGCAATTTGAGATCATAGTTGAAACCGGAAATATTAGTATGAATGAAACCTAACATTTAGTTAAAGAGGCATTACCTGATCAATAAACACAACTGATCTAACGTTCTTGTACTTGTAGGATTCTTTCTTTAAAACGTCAACATGTAAGACCTCAAAGTTCATAAGAAAATTTCACATTAGCCCCAACCACTTAATTACTATTTATTTCCTCTAAGTAAGTAAATGTTGATAGTTTCCATAATTCCAAACACCTATAACCACGTCTATGACAAACAAAAACAGACTGATATAAATGCAACTAACGGTTAGGTTGACCAACAAATAGACATTCTATGTTAATTATAGCAAACTGAATTAAGTTATCATTAAACATCGAAGTCATATAAAAAAAACAAAAATGCAAAACCAGTACATAAATATTAAGTAGCTTAACTAAAAATAAAAATTATAATGACAAGTCAAAGACTATAACATCATCTTCAACCTCATTTTCATTGGTTCCATCAAACATGATTGCTTCCAACTCAGGTTAATCTAAAGAAAGATCCTCAAACTCAAGTCTCCCAAAATTAATTTCATCTCACCTCCAACATCCCACATATGATTGAGACATGTTTTCTTTATACGATTTTTAGCTTTAATTAATTGTAAGTAAGTTTTTAACTTATCAAAATAACAAATATATCCTCATATTTATTAATTATTAAGTTTCTTTCATGTTTCCAAAACAAAATCATGAGTTTCTTAAATGGAAACACAAGTTTCCGTTGAGTTTCCAAAATAAGATTTTCAAAAAATGAGTTTCCATTGTGTATCCACGCATTTCCAAAAGATTCCGATTTCGAAACGTTTTTGTAACGTGAAACGCACCTACAACCAAGTTTCCATGCAACCTAGCATAAGACTGAATCGAAAGTTAGTTTTGAGTTAATGCAATGGAAAATAAATTCCTTAGAACCGGTTGAAAAGTTTGAATGGTTTGGTTATGAGAGCAGCCGGTTCATGACACGAAGTCTAACCAGAGAAACGAGAGTCAAACCGTGCAAGTGTGACGTGTGTCTACTAGCCTATTGGAGATTTGGTTAGCTTATAATTATAATTATTATTTTTTAGATTATAATTATTCTTTCATATATGCAAATGATATACCATATAACATGCTAATTTTGTTATTAATAGTTGGATCATTTTTCAGCAACTATCTCATATAATGTCAAATGTTCTATTGCAATGATATTTACATAAGGAAAATATTGTTGTTTATTAATCTCTTCATTTTTTCCCTTATTCTATGCTTGAAAACAGAGCTTCTCAAACCCAAACCAAAACCTGCAATTTGAGATCATAGTTGAAACCGGAAATATTAGTATGAACGAAACCTAACATTTAGTTAAAGAGGCATTACCTGATCAATAGACACAACTGATCTAACATTCTTGTACTAGTAGGATTCTTTCTTTAAAACGTCAACCTGTAAGACCTCAAAGTTCATAAGAAAATTTCAAATTAGCCCAAAAAAAAACTATCGAAATGCTATTATATAAAAGCCAAAAACTTAGTGCAAATGAACAATCTAGCTCAGCCATTAGTTAAAATTACTGTAAAATTACACATCTTTTCAAAGTAGAATTTTAATCTAATCAGGCAACTTAAGAATCTGATCAAAAATCTGGATTTGATCAAGCAAAGGAATACCCACGTTGAATCCTCTTTGTTTGTTCAAGAGGGCGACGCAACAGTTCAACATTTGGTCCTCTTGGCTCAAAAACCCACCAACATAATGAAAAGATGCAAGAGATTGTGAGTTAGATGCTGCAAGATCCTGGTGGCCAAGACAGCAGAAGCCTGAACCAATTGCAGAGGGGAGTGTGTTAAAGCAAAATTTGTGAGGCTGAACATAAACATGAATATCTTTAAGATGACTTGTCAAAGACTTATTGGTTTGGGCCTAACAACTCAAATAAGGAAATCAACGGGATAAGGATGGATTAGAGATTCAAGCTTATCATATAACAACAAGGATTAGGAAGTTTTGACGTGGTATAAAAGACTTCTTTATCGATGAAAGAAGACACGATTTTGAGAGACAAAAAGCAACGCTTCTGCAGAGTCCTTGGAGAATAAGAAAGAATGTGTGTTTTCTTTATTCTAAGGTTTTTAAGAAGATTAGAATTTGGTCAGTTGCAATTCACGTGTGTGTGAAGGTGCATCATTCTGATTAAACAGGAACAGATTGTTTGTGTTTAAGAGAATTCTAATAGGATAGTTGTTCTTT
>CAJHQQ010004058.1:0-33479 GCA_905132885.1 Moricandia moricandioides
AACTAGACTTTCTTCAACAAACGCGACATATAAGTTTCCACTGTCAAACATTCCAGTAATGGAGATGCATGATCTATGTCACAAGAGCATGACTTTGAAAATATGATTCAACGGGTATGTAAATGCACGCTCTACCAGACTTTTGGAACGTACCGCGAAGTGAAGTCAAAAAAAACTTTATACATGAGACATCTAGAAACACCAGCAGGGGAGAACAGCTCATCATCACGATCAAATTATATGCTGAAAAGTGTAGAAGCTGGAAAACCGAATCAATAGAAACGATGTAAATAAAGCGATGTTAAAGAAATATTCGATTCAAAAGACGAGATAAAATACCGATATGAAAGCGTTTAGAAATAGACCATGGAGTCTAGACGAATCTCTTTCCTTAACTCTTAATATTCGCTCTGTAGTGAGACGGACTTGTACGAATTAGAGCTCAGAATACAACCATGATAGACGATTTACGCTTCACTCGTGAACGTCCCTAACGAACTAATAAATCTACGAACACTCTCTAAAACTTACGCTGGAGATTTGTTGGAGATCCAGGAAGTTGAGTTGCGAGACTTATTCCACATTAAGCTTAATTGGACTCAAAATGAACATCTTGTAGTGATCCTGGGGCCACATTTACCCAAGCTCAAGCCCACACCGAACCGGACGGCAGCGGCGACGCGCGGGGCTAAGCCATCTCTCTCTCACAAGCCTTTGAACAAGCTTAAGTGTCACAACATATATATATTGCCCATTTCTCTAGTTTTTATCCGATGTGGGACTTGATCCCTTTCCTCATCTTGGCACAAAAGGGTTTGGCCTATTTCTTTTCAAATTTTGCCATCAATAATTGGCCCAACAAAAAGGAATAACACTCTCTTTTAGTAAGTTTCAATACGATGGTCGAGTTCAGGAAGCACATAAAACTACAGAAAGACCATTAAACAATGCACTTAATTAGGGGGATATTTGGATATATTCCACAGTCCAGACACTTAGAGCACCTCCAATGGAGTTTCTAATTCCGAATTTCTCAAAATACATATATGTATATATATATTTGTATTAATATTTAATTGTAAAGTTTTTAATATTAATTCTAAGTTGGAAGATATTCTTTCAAGTCAAAAAATCTGTAATGTGATTTAAAGAACAAGGAGAGAGAATTCACCTTGATACAATGTTGACTGAATGAAATATATCACCATGCCGGATTTCCGCTATAACCCTCAGACGACTGGAAGTAAAAAGAGTGCAATTAAAAACCAAGATGCACGACAACAATTCAATATGGGACAGTGACTAAGGTCATGATTAACCCGGATCTCTTAAGGTGGGGTTCTTAACGTAAAATTTGTCTTTTTAATTATTATTATTTTTTTTTTTTTGCATTTTTCCCGCTAAGAGACGGCTCTTATGGTTCTTATTTAAGAGAAGGTTTCTAGGTTTTTTTAGTTAAAAGCTAAGATACGTCTCTTAGAAAAGCTAAGAACTCCACCTTAGGAGACCGCGGTTAATCCTGCTCTAATCAACCTGTAGCGAGTAAAGAAATGTAGTTAGCATAAATGGTGTTTTATATTTTGGAGCTATGACTTTGTTCAACTACAAAGGTAGATTAGGTCTACTTCATCAGGAGTATACTTCTCTAGAAGATGCTGAAAATCATAAATGGTCCAAGCATGTCTACGTATTGCCTCCTTTGGAATTGGAGGAGGAGTAGGACATGATCACACACACCAGGTTTGTTGGAATGATCATAATTATGTTTTGATTATTGATCAAAATCCCGTATGTTCAATCTAACTTCCACAATCTTCTAATGATCCTATTTAAAATAAAAGTCTTATAAGCACCAGATCAGCTCTGGACCAAAGTAATTTGGAACCACCAGATATCTGTAATAATATTAGAGATTTAAACAAAAATGGGTGTCACAGAAAAAAAAATGGTAGATATTGATGTTTATGACAACAATGGAGGACACTAAACACACAGAAGAATCTAGCTACCAGCAGTGAACTAGAGGCTCAGAGGCAACAATGGATTTCTACTGCACGAGTTTTCTCAAAACAGATTCTGCACGGTGCTCGAATCGTGGTAAGGCCCATTCATGTTGAATAATGTCGAGACCGTCCTTCTCTGCGCTCAAGCTCTGTGGCCACCAATTTGCAAATGAACGGTACAATAATCAGGTTTGGACCAAGATCAGAACGAACTATGTAGAATAGATGATTCAAGAAAGTCTAGAAGGTTCTTATTTTAGTTACCTTTGATGCATCAAAACCAAATCCACCCATTTGCATCATTCGTTGTGTGTCATCAATTGCTGCATAAGAAACAGAATACTTGCAATGACTTAAAAGAGTATTCACCAGGACACTGAGACTCAATAGTGGTGTGAAGAGTAAGTAGTATGTGAAAACTAACCATTTTCATCTCCAAGAATGAGGCTGAATAAGCCTCTTAGTCCAAACAAGTTCAAGAAGTACCTGAGACATGGACGAATAAGGTCATGAAGCAAGAGATGTAAACAACACCCGCATAAAAACAGACATGTACCATATTCTCTATGTAACTAGATACATACCATGAACGGCTGCTCACATAGCTAACATCGACAGTGCTCAAGTCGATACCGTTCTGTAACATTGACCTGAATCTCTGAGTCAGCGGAAATGGTATTTTGGCTGTAAGATGATATCAGGAAGTTTCAGATACTACTGGCATTGTAGAGTGTTAAGAGTAAAGGAGGTGTGATAAACACAAAACCCAAGACAATAATGCGTCTATGAAGCTAAAAGGAGAAAAAACAAACCTGCAACAAATCCAGAGAAGAAGAAGTTGACCCATGCATAAGTGAGCGTCTGGCAGATGGTTGAATTCATCAGTTTTCTTCAAATTTATTTACTTAATAAGACCAAGAGAGATGAATCCAAATCTATTTCACCTGTGGTATAATCATTGACAGATTTTTCTTCATCATATCCATGGCCATGTTGGGATCAGAAAACATCTGAGCTTGTGGGTTTTGAGTTTGGTCCTGAGGAACATGTAACAATCCATTTTCCTACATCAAACAACACTTATTTTCTGAGTCTTCCTTATTCAAATGGCACACAAAGTATACACTAGTGAGAAACGATAGTGCTGGTAACCCTTCTAGTACACACTGCAATCAAGCCAAACAAGAAAACAATACAAGGATGAAAAAAGAAAAAAGCTTAAAGCTTTCAACGTGACAAAAGATGCACGCAAAGGAACATAATGTAGGGAGATGGAAGAGAGCTGATTCTACACAGTCATCACTCTCATGAGTAACCGTTCCTTAAGGATAATCTACCAAATCCAAGAAGCCAGGTACTTGACATGTTCTCAATCGTCATACAATTCAGATCACACAGTAAACTAGTTGCTCCTGCAGCCTTAGAAGCATTGAAAGCATACCTCGTTGCTGAAGTAGAACCTCCGAGCTCGGAAGGACTTAGGCGGGATGAAATTAGCACCGGCCTTGAGATTCCGAGCCCTAATCACAACTTGTCTGTAAAACCAACACAAAGCGACGATTCAATCAGCTAATCCAATCTACAGATAATGTGAAGGAGCAGAAGAGGATAGATAACTAACCCTTCTTTGACCATCTTCGCATCTGGAGTCGGAGAAGAACGCATGAGCTTGGAGACGAAGTAGCGGAGAACACCAATGAGAACCATCACTACGGAGAGAGGGATCAGAACCCAGTCTCTGATCGCTGTGTCGAGAACCAGATCTTCCGCCATTGATAATAATATCTTCTCTCGATCGGGTGAATGAAGAAGATGAGATCGATGAGGAACTGATTTAACCGGATATCATTAATAAAAACCGAACCGGAATGAAATTGAGATTTTGATTTTGATTTCAACTCGGTTTATATTCGGACCGACCTTAAACCCGAAATCATTGGTATATAAATAGAGATCCGTAACTAGATTGTTAAAACCCTAATCACTTTTGCTCTAGTCGTAGCTTTTCGCCTCTGAGCTCAAAAGACGATTCACGAAGATGACGGTGGAAGCAGTGAACCCTAAGGCGTATCCTTTAGCTGATTCCCAGTTAGCGATAACGATCCTGGATCTTGTTCAACAGGCAACGAACTACAAGCAGCTCAAGAAGGGAGCTAACGAAGCTACCAAGACTTTGAACCGTGGGATCTCTGAGTTCGTCGTCATGGCTGCCGATGCTGAGCCCCTCGAGATTCTTCTCCATCTTCCTCTGCTTGCCGAAGATAAGGTTACTATCTCTTCTCTCTCTTCAAATCCAGACACGAGTTTATGTCCTAGTTGAACAAGCTGCGTTATTACATATTCTGTTTGACTAGTCTTGTTATTACAGTATGTTATGTGGTCTGATTTTTAATCTAAATTCTCTCTCTCTGTGTGCAGAATGTGCCGTATGTGTTTGTACCATCGAAACAAGCGTTGGGAAGAGCATGTGGAGTAACGAGACCTGTGATTGCGTGTTCAGTTACATCGAACGAGGCAAGCCAGTTGAAATCACAGATTCAGCAGCTCAAGGATGCTATAGAGAAGCTCCTAATCTAAGGGAGTAAGGGGATTGGGTGTCTCGGTATGAAGAGTCTCTCAAGGCTCTGACTGAAGTTTAGTTTGTGCAACTGGGTTTTACGAATCTCTACTTATTACTTATCTCTTGTTGTAATTGCGTCTTTTATGTGGAACGTTTTTCATTTATGCAATTGAGTTTTTACTCAAGTTTGGATCTTGGTGCTTTAGTGTGTGTTAGAAACATCATTCCGTTGCAGGTTCAAGAGCTTTTAAGATCTGTATAAGGCCCATTAAGACAGTAAAAAAAGATTCTTATCTTCCGACATAGGTTGCATGATGTTTAATCTCGCTCTGCTTTGTCTGTCCAACAAACTAAAACAATTCATTGATTCGTTTCTTCTACACTTGACTTAGATTACATAAATCTTTCCTTCCTTACCAAACTATTATAAATAAAAGTATTTGTTGGTGTAATCAGCAAAACTAATCCGATTTATAACCCAATGGCATCCTCGTGTATGTCTATTACACAAACGGTTTCATCTAAACTATGTGCAGGGATAAACAGCTTTAGCTCAAGCTCAGATTACAACAGACCTCGCGTGTTAACGCTGAGTCGCAAGGGTTATGCCAATCCAAGTTTAAGATTACACTCAAACCAAAAGAGTTTGAAACATCTGACAAGGGCAAGAAAACTAGAAGAGGAAGATGAGAAAGAGGAGGAGGAAGAGGAAGAACATTATGCAGCAGATGACAATGACGAAGAAGATAGTCCAGTGGAGGAGGAGGACAAAGACGACTGTCGAGCAGAGGAAGCAGTTCTAAAACTATATACAGATATAAAGGACCGAAACATCAATGGGATTTCAGAAGTTATTGGAGATGAATGTCAATGCTTTTGCAACTTCTTATCTTCTTACCGACTCTTACAAGGCAAGAAGGTAACACATTATACTTTGCCTCTAAAACTTTTCTCCTCAAGTCTATATTAGAAAGCAACCCATTTTGTAAATGTATCATCATGATGGTGTTCTTAATTGCAGCAAGTGATGGCTTTCTTCTACTGGTTAATGATGAAGCTGGGGAAAGATATCAAGATTATTGTTAGACCAACGTCCAAAGATGGCATGACCGTTGGTGTTCAATGGCAACTCGGTTAGTTTCTCCTCCCCACAATCCGAGTCTGGTTAACCGATCCTATTGGCTTCGGTTATGGAATCTTCAACAAAACATTTCAAAAGCTCTCGCATTATACCAAACCGCAATAACTCTACCATATCTTCTATACCAAAATCCGATTGAATTGATTGCTCTGACAACGGTTTACCTGCAATGCGCAGAATGGGAGAAGCCACAAATCCAATTGGGGAAGGGAGTCAGTTTCCACATTTGCCATATCTACCAGGGAAGACTGTTGATAAAGTCAGTCATCATTAGTCCGGTTTTCATCTTGCTTTTATAAACCTATGATTCATGACCATCTTAATAAACAAAAACAATGCAGGAATGTGGAGATGTTCATGGAGCCAATCTTTCACATTGAGCCTCTTAGACTAGTGAGTCTAATCAATACTTAGTCTTACCATATCTTGTCATGTTCATAAGATTAATGTGACATACTTACATGGATTGTTGCAGAGAACTATGGCGTTTGCAGTGGACTTGGCTGAGAAGATGGTTACTTTCTTGAGACCAGTAGAAAACATAAGGAGACAAGCAATGACACTTGTGCTTCTTGCTCTTCTGTTGCTTGCTGCAGTCGCTTTCTACTTCACCCAACCAAGACTATAAGACTAAAACATACAGCAAATACCATGGAAGATAGCAGAGAAGGAAAAACAGATGGTCATTTCTATCAAATAAATCTTCAAATGTATCAATTTACATCGAAAAAAATTGAAGGCACCAAACAGGACATCAGAGTCATAGTACTTTAAACACATTAGTAAGATGCAAACCACTTTTAAACGGTAAAACATAGTTAAACACATGAGCCTTTTACCTGTTTTTTTTTCTTCCTAAAATATTCATGGGTAAATGGCGTTAAATTACAAAACATCTACGCCATATACACTAGAGTTTTCAGTACTTCGAAAATCGCAGATTCCCTGAAGACAGTAAAATATATAAATAAGATAACAACCTAAACCATTTTGATACACAGTCAACTAAGAAACAAAGAAGCAGAACATGAAGATGGCATTAAGTCATAAGTAGGGTTCCCTAGATACAGACCTGCAAGAGCATTAAGATACAAAGAGTCATTGCTTTATGTCTCGGAACAATGCTGATATATAAGATATCATAATATGTGAAATCAAATTTCACTTACACTTAGTAGTTCCTAGTTAATTAAGTCAGAAGAAGGAGATATCAAGAAGGGTTTGTATATATGGCGTCTCAGCATCTGGTTAACCCCCACAGCTGAAATGCTTTCACATTCAAGAAGATCTCGGAGCCTTTCATCACACTGAACATAGTCCTCTGCCAAAAAGGAGATTCCAAAAAGTCAGTAACATTGAACTAACCAAGAACATTCCAAGTAGAGCTAATAACAGCTTGTTAATGAAACCATTACTTGATGGGTCAAGCGGGAGAATATGCTTAGCAAGCAATTTATTCATCTTGAACATGTCAGTGCAATTAGTCTCGAAAACCACACGCACCGCATCATCACAGATGATATTCCGCTTGTTACTCGGGTCTTGGAGGTTGTTCTTCCTTATGTAAGCCCACATTTGCCTCACAATCTGAAAACCAAAAGCCAAATATCAACACTTTTTTATAACAACACAACTGCTTATGCACACATTGTCAAAATGGTGAGTGTAAAGACGGTGATATTAACCTCAGTTCTGGGAAGAGCAGGTTCACCAAGAACGACCTGAAGCTCCGGAGAAGTCCTCCAGGACCACCCTTTCTTTTAGTTCTGCAATAGAGAAACATTGACACATCCCAAGTCATAAAGCAATCATTCACATCTAAACCTATCAATACACCTTAAATTTTTAAATATAATGTTATATTTTGTATCTAAATTTATAAGATTATATATATATATATATATATATATATATATTTTAACATTCAGATTCGTCAAATTTTTTTAAAATTTAAATTAAAGTATTGCATGACTTTAATGATGGTAGATATTAGAAAATGAAGGATGTATAAATATTTCTTGATTAATTTGGTTCTTTTTAAATTTATATTATTATTGAGCTTGTTTGGAAACAAATACATATTAGTTTTAGAATATATATATATATATATATATATATATATATATATATATATATATATATATATATATATTGTATGTAACATTGTTTAGGTTGTTTGCCGATTGATGTAAGTTAATTCTTAGAATACTTTTTAATTGAATTAAATAAACTGAAAATAAAAAATCAAACAATTAAATTATAATTTTAAGAAACTAACGACATATCAATAGAAAACCATTTAGTACATAGTTGATTTATAAAACTTAGTTAAGTTGATATAATTATAAATTTAGTTAATAATACAATAAAAATATTTGAGTTCAGTATAACCTAGAAATATTTAAATTTACGATTCACTCTGAGACACTTAACTACAAAATAGTTTATTATAAAAACCCATTATATATTTTTTTGTTTAGATGTAAAAGTTTTAAATGATTATCATTACAAATAAATATCTTTCCCATCAAAAAAAATTCAAATTTTAAAACAACTATTTTAAGCTCATAATATTTCTCAAACTCTTTAGAGACCTAATAATACTAATAATTAAAGTTTACTGTTTTAGGCTATTTTGATTTAATAAAAGATAATAACCAAAATAGACCTAAAAATTTTTGTCTCAAAAATAGCACTCAAAGAGAAAAATGATCAAAATAAAATTTATTAAAAAGTGTAAATATGTATTTATACCCTTGGTTAACTAATCTAAAATTTAAGGTTTAGATTTATGGTGTGGGTTTTGGAGGTGAGGTTTAAAATTAAAAAATAAAATTTAAAAATTAAAAAGATCTATTTCGATCATTTTTTATCATAAAGTCTATTTGTGAAAAAAAAATCAAAAATATTTATTTTAGAAATTTTCCCTTTAATATATGAGTTTCACTTAATTTGGTCACTTTTCAAATGAAAAAAAATCAACTACGTTAGAAAAATAACAAAAAATTGAAATTGTTTTTATTTATTTGTTATAGGATTAAAGATAAAAAATCATATAAATTTTATTCCTTATATTAGTTGGTTTGATAATCAACCAATTAAATTATAAAAAAATTCAAAGAAACTAATTGATTATCATTATCTTTTATGTATAATAGCATTGATTTATTTGACAATTGATAGTAATTAATTTTTTTTAAAAATGAACCTAATTAAAATACATAAAAATGAAAAGTCATCAACCAATTAAATTATAATATTTTAAAAAAAAATTATGAGTGACATCTAATAAAAAATTACCATTGGATCGTGAATCCTTAATTTATGCAGCAGGAAAATATTGGTGAAAAACCTTGATTATCCTATTATCTCATTTTTTTGTTTTTTCAGTCGGCTCATTTTTAAAGGAAATTGCTAAGAATATCATAAATTAATTATTATTTTTCAAAAATATCTTAATAAAAAATAATTATATATTCATTGTAATTTGGAAATTGGTATGAAATTGTAGCAGAATAAAAATTCCCAGATATTTTAAGTAAATTTATTTAACAATTAAAAATATACTATTGGGCCGAGCCCAACAATTAGAAAACCTGATTTATGATTGTGTGTTATCAGATCCGACACCATTTCGGCTTCCAAATCGAGTGAAGGTTCTTGCGTCGTCTATTGAAGTCTTCCTCTCGCATAATTTCGAATTTTCTCGGGAAAATTTTCGACAACGAGGTATATGCTCGAGTAGAGATACACGACCTTCGAGCTCTATGATTGAAGTCTAAGGTGTTTCTATTGAATAATCCTTGCTGTTTTTCTGTCGAGGATCTCGTTTATCGCTGATATTCTGTGTTCTAGGGTTTTGAAGCAGCTTGCATAAGTAAACCTAGAGGATGAAGAGTGAGAGAGAGGTTAAGAACGGTGGTGTTGAGGAAGAGAGAGAGGCGAAGCGGAAGAGAGTGATAGAGCGGTCTAATGCTTACGATGTCGAGGAAGCGGTGAACGAGCAGAAGGATAACGGAGTTGCGAAAGTAGATGAGACGAACAGAATCGGAGAAGGTCAAGGGGAGCTCGACGATGATGATGATGATGATGCAGATGGCTCTAAGGGTCGAGGGAAACATTCACGCCATGTTGAAGTTCGTCGCGATTGCCCTTATCTTGATACGGTTAATCGTCAGGTAATGTATCTAATCTCTTGATGGTTTATGCATGCTTCTGCCGAGTTCAGTTTCTGATGTTGAGTTTCATTAGGTCTTGGATTTTGATTTCGAGAGGTTTTGCTCAGTCTCCTTATCGAACTTGAATGTGTATGCGTGTCTTGTATGCGGGAAGTACTTCCAAGGTAGAAGCCAGAAGTCTCATGCTTATACACATAGCTTGGAAGCAGGACACCACGTTTATATCAATCTTCTCACGGAGAAAGTGTATTGTCTTCCCGATAGTTACGAGATTAATGACCCTTCTTTGGATGACATTCGTCATGTTTTAAACCCAAGGTATCTTGACTGCTACTTCTTACTGCCTTATGTGCAATTCTTCTTCATGTTCAAACTATCTTTGCCTGCATTGATTTGTGATAGTCTAAGCCTTTGCACGTGATTAACAAAAGAATTACTTTTGAATATTGTCTCAACAATTTTCTTCTTGCATCTTCTCTGTATACCAGCCACCATTAATATGTTTTTATGACTGTTTCTTTCATGGTTTCTCAAAGTTTCTTTCTTTATAACATTTGTATTTTTCAGTTCCTTCTTACGAGGCGTTGGTGCTATTCGTTTACAGGTTTAGTAGAGCACAAGTAGAAGAGCTTGATAGGAATAAGCAGTGGTCTAGGGCTCTTGATGGCTCGGACTATCTTCCGGGAATGGTTATCCTCTCTCCTTTAGCACAGTTTTTGTCTTTGAGTTAGTTTGTCTCCTAAAAGTTACTTTTACCTTGTATACAATAGGTGGGTTTGAACAACATACAAAAGACAGAGTTTGTGAACGTTACAATCCAATCGTTGATGAGAGTTACACCTCTGCGAAACTTTTTCCTTATTCCCGAGAACTATCAGCATTGCAAGTCTCCTCTTGTTCACCGCTTTGGGGAACTCACTCGAAAGATTTGGCATGCTCGAAACTTCAAAGGACAGGTCTGACTCGATTCATGCCATTCACATTTCTAGTATTTTTCATGCCCTCATGCAATTCATGCTTACCTTTGACTCAACAGGTGAGTCCACATGAGTTCTTGCAAGCTGTCATGAAAGCCAGCAAGAAACGATTTAGGATTGGCCAGCAATCAGATCCAGTAGAGTTTATGTCGTGGCTCCTCAACACTTTGCACATGGATCTTCGAACCTCAAAGAACGCCAGCAGTATCATCCACCAGTGCTTCCAGGTATGTGTCTATCCTTCAACACGTCAACGTAGAGTAGTTTGATCTAATTGGTTGCAAAAAGCTGCATGTTAATGTAATCTGGTAACCGTTACAGGGTGAGTTAGAAGTTGTGAGAGAGTATCAAGGAAATGAAAACAAAGAAATCTCCAGGATGCCGTTTCTGATGCTGGGGCTAGATTTGCCACCGCCTCCCCTTTTCAAAGATGTCATGGAGAAAAACATAATTCCGCAGGTACCGACCTCTTGACTTAGACTTTTAAGTTATGGCTTTTTCAAACCCTGCGAACTATTCCGCCCCTGTCCCTCCCGAAATGTGGAAACTTTATGAATTATGATACTGAATCCTAGTATTATATACAAGATACGTGAGGGAAAACCTTAAATTGTATTACTATATAACAGGCGTATTTGGTTGAGATACAATAATACTGAGTCATGTTTAGTGGCTTCGTGATTTTCATCTGTCCTAGAGTATACTTTCTTGTTGGAATCCACTTTAGGAGTTAGGAAGGGAAGCATTCTCTGAGTTCGTTTTTGGTTTGGACCGAATAGCGTTAAAGGCTTGCCATTGGATTAGTTAGCAAAGTGAGGTAAGTAGAAGCTAATGTCTTTGATGTTTTGGTCAGGTTGCTCTATTCGATCTATTGAAGAAGTTTGATGGAGAAACTGTGACAGAGGTGGTGCGCCCAAGGCTAGCCAGAATGAGATATCGAGTAACCAAATCGCCTCCTTACTTGATGTTCCATATGGTCCGGTTCAAGAAGAACAACTTCTTCAAGGAGAAGAACCCTACCTTGGGTGAGTCTATTTAGACATTTGTGTAACATTATTGTTTTACAAAGATCCCTAATGCCTTGACTCATTCTTTTTGTTGATGCAACAGTTAACTTCCCAGTGAAAGACATGGAGCTGAGGGATTACATACCATCATTGCCTACTGCCTCGGAAGGCGAGAAGGCTGGTACAAAGTATAACTTAATCGCCAACATTGTACATGATGGTAAACCAGAGGATGGGTATTTCAGAGTGTTTGTGCAGCGGAAGTCGCAAGAACTATGGTAAACTTTTCCTCTTCTTTAAAAATGTGTTTTTTTTTTTAACTTGCATGAAATAGGGATGGCAAACTTTCACTCTTGTTTGTGTGTTAAATAGCATTTTCAGCATATGAGATAATACAGTTCACACATAGTGACAGATACATGATGTTATCTAAATGTGTGCATTTGAGGATATTAATGGCTCTCTATAATCAGGTACGAGATGCAGGATTTGCATGTTGCGGAGACGCTTCCACAGATGGTAGAACTATCGGAAGCATACATGCAGATATATGAGTTGCAGGAGGAATAGAGCAGCAGGAAACAAAGCTTGAATCATCATCTCGTTAAGAGTTAGTTTCCAGGTTTTATTTCTTGTATTTGATGATAGAGATTGAAGATTTGTTCTTCCACAACTCTTTTTTGGAGATGGATAATCTTGAAAACCTCTTAAGTATCCAGGCTGGATGTCATAATACGACCCAAGTGAAAACGAATATATATGGAACAGCCTTCTGAATCATTTTGAGGTTCTTATTTTATAAATCTATTGATGAATTTACGTTTTATCTTTTTAGATGATTAGGTAATGTAAATGGGTTTAGTCACGTCAGTGAATGATTGATAGAAAAAAAGAGTCAAGTAATGATATGATAATCATGCTAACTCAATTGGTTTAAAGGATGATATTTCAATACTACTGAAATTGATTACGAGTCCAGTAATTATTCAGCCCAGGTTTTAAGCTAATAGTGATGATTAACGTCTTGTTTGAAATCTGTGATCATTACTCCGGAAAACAATGTTACATATTAGTATAACTTCCAACTAAAATATACAATTGCAAAAAGAAAATTACGGTTTAACACGAGAGATGAAAAATATAAATATTATACATGTTTTTGCAGTCTAACTAATAAATTTAAGTTGACAAGAAAGAAGAAGAAAAAAGGAAGAACCTAGTTCATTGCTTTTCTTTTGGCGGTTCTATTCCATCGTTCCAAAAAAAAAAAAAAAATTAATTTGTTTTTAGTAACCATTGTTTGGAAGATATCCACCAAACTCGTGTTTAAAAATTACAAATTTATTTTTTCAAATAATTAGTTCAAAATTTAAATATCTATATACTATAATTTTTATTGGTTAATTGTTAAATTATAATATTTAAATCAACTACACTAAACAATAATTCAATTTTATTCAAAAAAAAATTCATACATTATCACTATTATTAAAGAAAATTTAAAAGCTTCATATTTTGAGAGATTTTAAAGACATATTTTTATAAAATTAAATTTTTATTTAGTTTTAAAATTGTTTGATTAATTCTAAATCAGTTAAACCATCTTTTATATATAACTAAATTATAAACTATTAATTTAAAAATAAATAAATTTTGAACTATCAATTCAGAAAAAAAATTTATAACTTATAATTTAAAGAGGTATAGCACAAACTGAAGTTCGATGGATATCTGATAATATATAATAATTTTTATAGGAAAATAACACATTTACCATCTTCAACGTCACATGTTCTCAATTTGGTTAGATAAAAGAAAAATGAATATCTATGGGTAGAAGAAAAAAAGAATTTAACAATAAAATAATTTTTAGAGAAATATTTTAAGATAAACCTAAAAAAGTTTTTGTCACAAAAAAAAATTTTAAAAAAAAATTATCAAAATAAATTTTAGTAAAAAGTGTAAATATACATTTATATTTCTTGTGTCAACTAATATAAACTTGGAATTTAGAGTTACGAGTTACGGTTTTGGAGATGAAATTTAAAATTAAAACTATATATATTAAAAAAAATTAAAATTAAAAGGTTTATTTTAATCATTTTTTTAAATTTATTTTGTAACAAAAACTTTAAAAAAAATCTATTTAAGTTGTTATTTGAAAATGAGTTCGTAAATATCCTCGACTTTTAATTTCTTTTAT
This sequence comes from Moricandia moricandioides, assembly GCA_905132885.1. Lineage (NCBI taxonomy): Eukaryota > Viridiplantae > Streptophyta > Magnoliopsida > Brassicales > Brassicaceae > Moricandia > Moricandia moricandioides. The sequence continues at coordinate 14,070 of CAJHQQ010004058.1, forward strand.
CGAAATTTATTTCTGGAGAAGAACATTACCTTTAATCTATTAAAATATTTATTTATTTATTGTTCCCTCAAAAATAAAAGATTAAAGATTCTGGAAAAAGGAGAAAATAAAATAAAAAGAAAAGAATAGTTTCGTGTCTTCTATGTTCTCTTTTATAGTCGGAGTCTCTTCTGCTCCATCTTCCACCTTCCCTTGCGCAGTAACCGAGCTCAAGTATCAGGTTTCACATCTATACCTCATGTCTTTACATAGTTTAATGAACTGATATGTATTTTAACACTTGTCTCGTCTCCTCACTTCTCAGATCCCCAGTAGCCTTCATAGCTCCTGTGGTTCTTGGAAATATCATTAGTGGAGATTCCACTGTTCTTGAATTTGGGTTTTTATTCTGCTCATATATTTGATTCAGCTTAGTCTCTTTTCATGTTTTTTATAATCTGCTCCTTTGCTCGAGTGTTTTTACGAGTGCCAATGATTCAAATTTGCCATATTTTTAAGTCTTTTCTCATTTCATATGCTTCCTTAATTTTGTGTGTTGGATGTTAATACTATATGGTCATTGGTGCATGTAGTAGTGAGTGACGTATAAATTAATTTTGATAGGTAGTAAAGTTTCTTCATTTCTCAGGTAAACAGAGTCAACGTAAGCAACATGCACAAGGAAACCACTGGTGATGCTCCATCAGCATCTACCCCTCGTGTTCGTCATCACCGCAAGCGAAACACTGTATGTATGTTTCTCTCTTCTTATTCATTCATCTTAATGCGACACAGGTTCTTGGTTTGGTTTAGTTGCTTTCCTAGTTGCTTTCCTTTGTTTATTAAAAAATTTGATTGCTTTTTTTTTTTGTTGTTGCTTCATTTTTGTATATACTTTGGCTGAAAAGTCAAACCAAGTTTTTGTGGTGTTAAGGTTGTTGCAGGAGCAGGAAAACCAAATGGAAGTCATTTACTTGTGAATGAGAGTAGCAAATACAAATCGTTTCTCGTTCGAGCATACTCCACTTTCTGGATGATTGGTGGTTTTGCTCTAATAGTGTACCTGGGTCATCTCTACATCACAGCCATGGTGGTTGTTATTCAGATATTCATGGCACGAGAACTTTTCAATTTGCTAAGAAAAACTCATGAAGATAAACAGCTCCCTGGGTTTAGATTACTCAATTGGTAAACTTCACTTGCTCAACTATGTGATGTTTCATTGGGATATTATATAATTTGGCACTCATTTGATGCAGGCACTTCTTTTTCACAGCAATGCTTTTTGTATATGGTCGAATACTTAGTCAGCGGCTAGTCAACACTGTGACTCCAGACAAAGTCCTGTATCGACTGGTCACCAGCCTCATCAAATACCACATGGCAATCTGTTACTCCTTGTATCTATCCGGTTAGATGTTTTTTCAACTTTTCAGGTTTACTCTTTTACTCTCAATTGTTTACTGGTTATCTTTTGTAGGCTTTGTTTGGTTCATCCTGACACTGAAAAAGAAGATGTACAAATATCAATTTGGCCAATATGCATGGACGCACATGATCTTGATTGTGGTGTTTACTCAATCCTCATTCACCGTGGCCAACATCTTTGAAGGAATCTTCTGGTTGTTACAGATTTAACATATCTTGTCGTCTCGAGTCTACTTTGTTAAGATTATTATGATTTTAGGTTTCTTCTTCCTGCATCACTTATCGTCATCAACGACATCTTTGCATATATCTGTGGGTTCTTCTTTGGAAGAACACCGTTGATCAAGCTATCACCAAAGAAAACGTGGGAAGGTTTCATAGGAGCTTCTATCACCACAATGATATCTGCATTCCTGGTAAGCTGTGAAGTTAAATGTTTTGTATGAGTGTTAATAGTTATTAATCTTTGCTTCTGTTTTTGGTGCAGCTTGCAAATATAATGGGACGATCCCTGTGGCTTACTTGTCCCAGACAGGTACTTGTAAATTTGTTTTCATGTCCTGTATCATTTTCATACAAGAACTATAGTGTGATTGTTCAATGACCATTTATGTTACTGGATTGTAATCGTTTACAGGACCTATCCACGGGCTGGCTCCAATGTGATCCGGGTCCATTGTTCAAGCAAGAGACACATGCTTTACCAGGATGGATCTCTGATTGGGTAAGGCTAGAGATATCATACAGTACTGCAAAAATATTACACAAGCAACTTTCATTGCTCTCTAAAGGAAAAGGCGTTTCACTTTGTTGTAGTTCCCTTGGAAAGAAATATCTGTTCTACCAGTTCAATGGCATGCTCTATGTCTTGGATTGTTTGCGTCTATAATAGCGCCTTTTGGTGGCTTCTTTGCCAGTGGTTTCAAAAGAGCTTTCAAAATCAAGGTAAGTTTCAGTTTAGAAAACGCCAATATCTATATCTATAGCAGCAATATATTTGATTCACTGTTGCATTTCTCAGGACTTTGGTGATAGTATTCCCGGACATGGTGGAATCACAGATAGAATGGATTGTCAGGTAGGTTCAGTACATTGTTGTTGTAACCTCATTGTATCTGATATGATAATTCTTTGCTGGTTTTTTTTATAGATGGTGATGGCTGTTTTTGCTTATATATACCATCAATCGTTTGTTGTAACTCAAAGCCTCTCTGTGGATAAGCTCTTAGACCAGGTAAAAAAAAAAGATTACTGTAAAAGAACTAACACAAGATAATTAAGATCTCTTATTTTGGCTTTTGATGTACTCTTTTGTTTGTTACAGATAATCACAAGCCTGACATTGGAGGAACAACAAGCTCTATTCATGAAGCTTGGCCAAATGTTGCAGGAAAAGGTTAGTGGATCTTAAGATCAATCACAGGTCCTCACTGTGCCTACCACATTATATACTCTGCATGTGTTGTGTTTGGATACAAAAGAAAAGAAAGCAATAGATTCATAAGTTTGTTGTGTTTCCCATTTTAAGCTTCCAACTTGGTTTAACTTCTGTATAGTAAGAATGATACATGACATAAGAAAAATGTTGTCAAATTAAAAGATGATGATGCATGACATAAGAAATAGAGAAAAGTTGTCCAAAAAAAGAAATAGAGAAACAAGAGCGTTTCAGCAAGTTAAGAATCAATTCTTCTTAAGATCATCATCATCCCCAATAAAACTAATACAAGAAAAAAGAATCTAGACTCTTTATCTTAGAGGAGTTCCACTTCCAAAAAAATAAAAATAAAACCAACTTCGAAATTTCTGACAAACGATGAACAAAAACTATATTTATGATCTTCTTTTGGGCTCTTTCTCCCCAATTTTTCTTCTCATTGTGCTTTTGGCTTCTCGATCTTGACGTAAGGAAGAACTCCAAGAAAGTATTTCACCTTTGGATTCCATCCACGTTGCTGAGCTCGACAGAACATCAAGAAGGTGTTTGCAAAGTAAGAGTTGAAACTCATGAAGACATGCCAAAGAGCATGTCCCTGAGGATTCAAAGGCCACTGAGATATCGTCTTGCAGAAAACACGGTCACAGAACCAGCAAACGCTTCCCACTAGGATCGTAGCAACATACCATTTGGCAATCCTTTTAGCTGCGGTGTCCTCTGTGTGAATGTAGTACTTGTACATCCGAGGGATGCATAGAAGGCAAAGGATCACGTAGTGGACCTTGAAAGCGATGCCAAACCTGAGGTAAGCATGGACTGCAGCAAAGGCAGCACCATAAAGGAAGAGAAAAGTGGGCATGGTGCTTCTGTAATGCCAGTCTGGTGAGTAAAGGATGTACATGTAAAGAAGTATCTCCCACACCATTGGGGTCTCATCACTCTGTTGTTGCCTGTTTCGATCAAGAGAAGAGAGAGAATTATTAAACCCAAAAAAACTTGGATCAATCAAAGATGAGAAAGGAAGGTGGGTAGTTACAGGTGCTGCAAGGTGGCATGGTAGAGCATGCTGCCGAGAGCAAGGATCATATTGGAAATGTGAAGGATGCTAAACCTCTTCTCAAAGCGTTGGGTTAAGGCATTGATGAGACCAATGAGAGCCAAAAGGATTCCAGGGAGACCAGAGATGGTGTTAAAGAACTCAGCAATGTAAGAAGAGTAGGCATAGTTGTTCTCACAACACTCAATAGTAGAAGTCACAGGACCCCAAAAGCTCTCCGCCATTATCTATCCTCTCCTCTCAGTATGAATGTGTAAAGCCTAAGAGAAGCCACCAGGAGGGTAACCATTAATAATAATAATAATCACTAATACGTAAATGAAACAAGATTATCTATAGGTGATTGAGTATCACTACAAAGATTGAAAAGGACAGGGCTAGTAGGAAGAAAGGTAAAGACTTTAACTTAGCATGAAGAAGCAAAGTAAAATCATTTTAACATGAACACAAAAGAAGAGTGAAATCATGTTACAAACAACATTACACATATGAGTTACGATCAACAAAATTTCGAAAAACAACGAATCTAGGTCACAGATCAAAGCTACTAGTACATGATGAATCAAAATAAAGAGGAGATAGCACGAACCCTTTTTCTTTCTCGTGGCGATGATTGCAGCAGAGAAAGAAGATCTATCTCCTTCCTTCCTTCACCCAGCGAAAGTCTCTTAGTTAGCAGATCGAAGGAATCTTCGGATGACTTTTCTCTTTATTAACCGATCGTTTCTTCTTCTTCTTCTACGGCTTCTCTCTTTTTATGAGGGGCGTTTTCGTCTTTTTATCTGCCGGAGTTTCGATTTTAAGGTAATAAACTTGAAATACTGTATTACAAAACTAAAGAGCGGCGCAGATCGTCGAGACACGATGTGATAATGTTAAGTAAATTAGTAGAATTTTGTATTTTTGGTCCCTCTTCATTTTTTCTTTTTACTGGAATGCAAAATTACCAATTATGGATATCGCCTTGTGAATGATGCTTTTTATAGAGTTTGCGTAAATGATCAGATCAGTTCAATAACCTTAGATTTATAAGAGTTTTTATAAATATCAAGTTCGATAAGAAAAGATTTGGAGAAAATGTGAATATCGCGTTGTGACTACTTTATCAACGTGATATCCATGACCAGTTCCTCTTCTCTTTTCTTTTTTACTAGAATACAAAATTTTCAAAATTATAGTGTAACGCTCCGACCGTCCATATCTACGTCTGTTTTTTTGGCACGTGGATCCATCTCGTTTTAACGGTCGGTGCCTAAATTTTTCAAGGTTCAAAATCATTGTGTACTGATCTTGCAATCACCATCCGAATTTTCTTCATGTTTTGGCATCATTTATACAGTATCGCGAATTCTCGATAGGCTACTCATCTTTTCACTACTCCAGCATAAATACACTTAACTTTGATGTTTAAAGATGAAAGAAATTATTTAACTATAGTGACTTATGTAGACAAATCAATTCTCTTAAGTTTTTTCAAATATACCAAAAATCGAGATGTTAAGTATAGACTATTTTATCTCGATTTTGGTCTGAAAAAATTTAGAATTTTGAAAATTTAACTTTGAATCTAAGATATCCTAAGGTTAGCGAGAGAGAGATCTCTCCCATGTTCTCTCATCAAAATCTTTCACATGAGAGGAGATTATGTTTTTGTTTTTTTGTTCGATTTGATTGTAAATTTCGCTTTGGTGATTGTCTTGTTTGCATAGACGAGTTGTATCTTTTTGTTGTGTTACTTTCGATACTCACACTTCTGAGTTTCATGATTTCTAAACATATCTGTGTTGAATCGAATAATAAAACTTAAGTCTACATCTTCTCTTACCAAAAAAATTTAGATCCCAATTTTTGCAGAGAGGAAGCGGATATCGCCAGTTTTGACAAAGGATCAGTAGACTCTGCGTCTTGTGATGATGGTCATCTCTCGAAGACAGTCTGAAGGAAGGAGTTTCCAGAACACAAGCGAAGGTTGGAGCCATAGTTGGAGATCAAAGGTCTTGGCGTTATCATTGAAGGGTCCTTGGATTACGAGGGTTGAGAAGCAAAGGACGGAGAATTGATCAGAATAGTCACCGCCGATGAAGAACTATGGAGACCGTCTCTGCTGCTTGCATGAATGACACGTTTGGAACACATGTTTCGAATGTTTTCATCTTTTAAAACGTAGATGGACAGCAATTATAACTTGTTTTTCATCTTGGGCTTTGGTATGGAGCTTTTCTTTATGTTTAATGTAAAATGGATCCTAAATATAATGTTCAAGCTTTGTAAAATTACCCTTTGGGCTAGATTAATGAAATTTTGTTGACAAAATTATTTTTAAGATATCCTAAAAAAAAATTCACACAATTAAAACTAAAACTAAAAATAAAAGTCATGATATTGTTGTAGTCTCATGAATTTATACCATTGATGTGGTCGTATTGATGAAATTATAAATTTTACTTTTCTCAGAAAATTTCTTTTATATGGTCTTATAATGGATTCTATGGCAGCTATGTTAATATGGATATAAGTGGGTTTGATCATGGACACTTTCTGTCGATAAACAAGAAAGAAATGGGCAGATGTGGACTAGTTCATTTGACAGCTCTATATATTTTTCAACAAGCCCATACTCAGAACTCAAAAGGGTCAATATCATATAGAACAGCAAACTATTTATTACTTAGTTTTTTGACAGAAGAGCAAATATGAGGTTAGGATTTGGTTAAGTTGCTAAAAGCCGTTTCCTCCAGCTGAAAATACAAAACTCAAGAATTGGATCTCATGTACATCCCAAAACAAGGCAACTCACGACGAACTACGTTGAAAGAACCATAACAATCAGCGTTTCAAAACGCTTCCTCACCAAATCGAAACACAGCTTCCAAATGTCCAGTGTACTACTTTATATTCATTCAACAATCCAAAAACACCAGCATGTGTAAACTCGGGGATGTAACCCAGTAGACAAGAACATCTTCACGAGTTCCCTCTCTAGGAAGAAAACTTTAATTTCGTAACTGTTATGCTTAACTTTTGCTTCTTTTAAACTGAATCATCCTCACTGCAGTACATTGCTTGCTCACCGAATACACTAATCCAATTACAATCTTGGGATGAGCCTATAGACATGTTCATTTCGTTTTTTATATACTTCTTCATCTAAAAATGGGCTTCATGTACCTCGAAGTGAGAAGAACTAGATCACATAACGTCTCATGCTAATGTCAAAATCTCACGACTTGGAACGGATACGTTGGGATTAGTTTCACTCGGAGATCAAAACAACAACAGATTATCCAACACAAATAAACCTTCACTGTCTCAAGCCACGTAAAATCTGATTTAAAACAAAAACAATCTCAACTAGATTCACAGTGATATGTGTATGAATATAGGCACCCATAAGACACATTGCTGCTCATTAACAACAGAGCAGATCGCCTGGAAAGGAGCCCAAAACTTTAATCTACGAGAAAGGTCTCTTGAAAGTTACAAGATATTATCTATCTATAATTCTCATTTCATTTAAATCCTTTCTCAGTTCTGATAAAAAAATCAAACATACGAAGATACTAATCAATGGAGCACAGCCAATAATAACATGTAAGAAACTCGGTAAGCAGATGAATCGACCGGAGAGATATGAATCTCTCTCGCGACCACCGGCCAGATAGCTTCTGAATCGATCTAGCTACAGCCGTATTGGCCAATTCAAGAATTAAGGGTATCGCTTAACCCCTTCTCTTGGTACAATGTAGCCCCACGCAATTATACTAAGCTAAGATGAGTGAACCCTAATACTGGTGGAGGCCGAGTAGAAGAGATGATGATAATGGTAGGTTGTTGAAGCTATATTTATAGAGGATGATGAACATCAGGGGTAGAAATGTCTTTTGATTTAGCTAAATCTGAGGGCGCCGCTACTAGGTCAAAGATTAGGCGAGATCCTCTGGACGAGAGAGAGTCTTCTTCCTAGGTTTACAGTTACACGTGTCATAGTGAAACCCTCTGGACGAGCGAGAGTCTTCTTCCTAGTTTTACAGTTACACGTGTCATGGTGAAACCCTCTAGACGAGCGAGAGTCTTCTCTTCCCAAAAGAGATCGGCTTAGCAAAACTGAGATCTGAAAGAGCATTCTTTTTCTATGTTCTTACGGTAGAAAAAAGAGACTAAACATTAGCTTCTTTTTTTTTAATTAAATCCATTAAAATTCAAAAGCGGGATCGTGATTTGAATTGTAAAATGGAAGGAGTAGGAGGTCGGTTAGGTAGATCATCTACTCGTTACAGTGGACCGGCTACGGTTTTCACAGGTCCGGTTAGGAAGTGGAAGAAGAAGTGGGTTCATGTCTCTCCCTCCTCCAAGAAACACAACACATCTTCCCTCGTTAACGGTGCTTCTGCTTCCGACGGATCATCCCACTTGCTGTTCTTTAAGTGGGCTCCGTTGTCTCACACCGGCAACGGAAACGGGAACGAAGATGGTAAAACTGAGAGTAATTCTCCCACCGATGAACCCGTGACGGCGGTGGGAGAAGATCCTCCCCGGCGCAGATTCAAATACGTGCCGGTTAGTTTGTTGATTCTTATGGTTCATTGTAATGTATTTTTCCTTGTTGCATTGCTAGGAGTTCGGCAGCTTAGGTGATTAGGGTTTAAATAGTCGTATTAACATTACAAATAGATAGTTTTGAGCTCCAGTGAAGGACTAATTAGACTAGCTTAATTTTGCCATTTTGAATTTCTTTTGGATAAACCGATGATCAGGGTCTTCAACAACAGCTATTTTGGAAGGATTAGTAGAGTATGTCTTGAAATGTTATAAAGTTTTGATCTTTATGAAGATTGTTGATGATCTAGGGTTAAGACATTGCAGTTAAGATAGTTGTTTTTAGAGTCCTTATGATCCATTTGAGAGTTAAGTGTGATTAAATGGTGTTAGATCGCATTGCTTGAGGAGCAGAATAAGGAAGTTGAGGAAGACATCAAGGTTGATGAGGACGCAAGTGCGGTGGAGCCAAGCGACAAGAAAGCAGATGTTGAGGAAAAACCAGACATGAATGATGTTCCCATGGAAGATAATCAGGTACTACTCTCTGTCCCCATTCCTTTAGTAGCCTAAACCCAAACTTAAGTCTTCGCCTTGTTGTGAATTTGCTTGTCTTTATTTTTCTGCTGAGAAGCCATTGTTGGATCACACTTACCGATATAGCTACTAAGAAGTGTGATCTTTTGTTATTTACACAAAATAAGATATTAAACCTCTCAAGTGTTTCTAAGCAGGAGGAAGAAAAAGTAGTGCGACAAGATCTGAACGAAAGCACCACGGATTTAGGACTCAACTTAAATGCAAATGATGCAGATTCTGAAAACAATCCAAAAGAGGCTGCCAAGCCATTAGAAGAGTGATAAACTGTCGCCATTGCGTTAACTCAAGGTTTGGCTGAATCGTACTTGTTAGCTTTTCACAGTCGTCATGAACAAGAGACAATACAGAGAGAAGAAAGCATTTGTTAGAGACGGTCTGTGTACGTCCATGGCTTCTTCTTTGATGACCAGACTCAAATTGATTCCAAACTAAACATTCAATTCTTAAAGGATTCTTGGTCTTACTGTCTGACTTTTAATTTGATTAAGCATTCACATCTTCACAGGCTTTTCATTATGAATGTTGCACTTTGAAAGCATATGAATAGAGCTTTTGCATTCATTGCAACTCAGATTAATTTCATTAGAAAATACAATATAGAAAGAAGAAAACAGTAGTTAGAGATGTCTCTACTAATCTACTCTGTTGGCTTTGTTCCTGAACCTGATGGGTCAAGTCCAAACTCAATAATTAGGAAGTGAAGATGCAAATTTCATTGAGAATTCTTGTTTTCTATTGTTTTCTGGTTTGATTAACTCAACATTTAGAACACTTGGGTCTCTCTTTGAAGGACTTATGATGTACTTTGAAAGTAGCATATGATCTCTTTTACGGATGAAAAGAAAAATCAAAAAACTTGGGACTTGATTTTCAAACAACAAGCAAGAAGAACCTTCTTCCTCAGAATCATTCTTTGGCAACGATAGGCTCCGGTTCAGATGCAAAATCGTTTCTGTAGAGATCAAAACAAGTATATGGATATTTCTTCTAAGAGTTAAAGAAAGCCTCATTAGTAGAAAGAACTGATCATAATAGCAAATAAAAAAGATATTAGTTCTTATAACTACTACTAAAGAGCAATATGCTGAAAATTATCATGTAATATGTAAGAAAGAAACATGAGTCTTACTTAATTTTACGAGTAAGCTGGTAGATGCCAGTCCCGGCCATAGCAACATTAACGCTAAAGAGGTTCCAGTTTTTCTGTAAACCAAAATATTTGTAAGAAGATGGGAATATATTAAGGAAGGGGGAGAAAGGAGGAGTGTGTATAAAAAAAGGAAAACTCACGGGAGTGATAACCATACCGTAACGAGACCAGATAACTCCAGTGCATGTAACAGCTAAAAGAGATCATCATCAGATAATATCATTAAGAAGACAAAGGAAAGCAATCAAAAAGACAGTGGAGTGAAGTACCAAGCTGTTGAGGATAAGATATTTTGTCAGTAGGTTTGGCGAAGTCTGCAATGTTTGCTATGCTGATACCCCACTTGAACGTTGGCGCCCAGAAATGAACTGTCAATTATAATAAAGAGAGTTGCTTACTTACACCCATTATGATCCAAACAAAGAGTATAATGAAACAAAAGCATTTGGTTGATTGATTTCAATATGGATTTGCTTGGTTCTGGTTCTAGGAATTGGGTTAAGAGAGACTCATGATAATCAATTCATAAGAGACACACTGAGATATAGAGAGGAAAGAGTGATTCTTTTTGTCTTGTTGTATAAATCAAAGTTGTTATTTGATCATAGCAAACCTATTCATTCTAAAGGCTAACAGTTATAATCGAAATCGATGAAGAAAGGTATTATATCATAAGAATACTGACTAGTTTTAGGACCGGCAGGGTGATTCCAGAGAGCTTGAAGCTTCGAAGTCGCCATCTATTGATTTGTGTCCTGAAGATGCTGCTGCTGCTGCTCTCTCACCAACCAATCAATTGCTCCCCAGATTCTCTTTTCCTTTCCTCTACAAAAACTTTACTTACCATACGATGTCGTTTACATTGCACTTGAGGGTATTCTTGTCATTTTAGCTTCCTCTTTGTTTTGTCTGAAACTGCCTTCTTGGTTTGAATTTATCCCTGAGCTTCCTCCTTTTAGACTTGATCTAACTTTCTTAAACTGCTAGTTCCACCCTTGCCTAGTTACACCTTGTCACTTAGTATCCTTTAATCAATCGGTACACACCAGTCTTGTGGTCTCATCATCAAATCTTAGACTCTTTTTTATACTAAAATGGATTTAAAACAAAACTAAAACTAAAGGTTTCTCTTTGAAGACCTTATTTTTAAAAAAATGATAATCTAAATATACTAAACAACCTCTCCTCTCTCTCTCTCTCTTGTAACAATTTAATTTTGTCTATATCTACAGGCGTATCCGGGTCTCGTGCAGACGATCAGCAACAAAGAGCTACTGTATATAGAGTCATGGATCGTCGTCTTTTTTTTGAATTGCTTAAACCATTATATATTAGGTACCTATAGGTCCTATACATGTCATTTGTGAAGACAAGAAGAACACTGATTGAAGCTATAATACTATTTGGTATCTGGTTGTGAAAACCATTTTGGTTTAGTCGGTCTAGTTTTGTTTTTGATTTGGTAAATCATATGCCAATACTTAAAGAACAATATATTTTTTTAACTATTTTTTGTATGAACTTTGAGTTGGTCTAGTGATAAAAGAATTGTGTGATTAGGTTTAACTTGCGTTGGAAAAGATTATTTACAATGTTTGAATTTTCGGCAAAGAGCTGAAACCATTTTTTTTTGTATTATCAACACCATAAAATATAAGTTACAAGAGCTCAAGTTTATATGTAAACTGTTAAATAAGGTTTACCAAAACAAAAGTGTTAAATAAGCCAGAAAAAATACAAACATGTGTTCTTTTTTTTTGTCGTGGAACAAAAGTTACAAATCTTGAGTATCTCTGGTAACGTTCATTCAAATTAATTATTGAAATACCATATATGTCGGGCAAATGGCAATCACATAATATTTTATAAATTTTGTGAAAAATGATGTTTTGTAAGTGGGTCTTTATTTAACGTAAGAAAGAAGATAAAAGTTCATATCATAGTTTTAACAGTATGTACTTATACAACCAAAAACGATTTTATTAATGATGATTCAGGATATGTCCATATCTAAGTTTGAAACCATATAAATAGTGAACAATTATTAGATCCGACAGAAACCAATAAGAAAATCAAAATGAGTTGCATGGTGTGTTGAAATTGCAAGGGTATTTAAGTCTAAAATAAGAATTTTCCCATTTGCGCCCATATTATCTCTTTGGATTCTCACAGCTGCATCTACCAACTATGTGTGATTTTCCACCATCACCCCTCCACTAATTCAAATATTACAGAATCTTGACACTGGAGTGACAGCTAGAATAAGAATCCAAGTCCAATAAACATATGTACATTTGTTAAACAGAATTTTGAATAATGTTCAAGAAATTAGAGGAAACGTGTAACTAGCTAGGAAGCCCACAAACCTAAATTATCATCAAACAGACCAGCTAGTATCATTAGGTATGTATTATCCAAGATTGCAAGTACTACTTAGATGACATTCCCTCTGTTTTATAATGATCTATGTTTTTTTTTAAAAAAAATATTTATTTTTAAAAGATCTAAACTTTACATTTTTAATATAAGTAATAATGATAAATTGTAAATTTCAAAAACATTATTTTGATTTACTAAATTTTGATTGGATAAAAGTTAGAAAAAAATCTAATTACAAAAAATGATGCATTTATAATCTAAAATTTACTTATTTTTTTAATATGTGGGAAAATTTTACCTCATACATCTAAAGTGGAAGATAAGTAGTCACCGAACCGATATGTATTATCTTAGGCTTTAGATACTAACAAGTGTTCTTTTTTTTTGCTAAACAATAGGAACAAGTGGTCGTTTAATCTACTTGTACCAGTACTGTATATTTTATACTGATTAAATTATTGGAAATCAATCGGACTTTAAGATGCAAGATTTACAAGCTAGAGAAAGTAACAAAAGGAAGATCATGAAAACATTAATACGTGTATGAACTTATCATGATTATAGAAACGCAGGCATTGGGACCTATTGGAGATGATCCTACTTAAGAGGAAAGGTCTATTACTTGTTATAACACTAATCGAATCTATCAAATTCTTGTGATTCCAATAACCAAACTCTAATAATCTTATTTTACAAAAAATTAAATAAAATAGTAATACCAATAAAATTGTTCACGTTTAGTTTCTTTTAATAAGAAGATCCGAATTTGATGTTCAAGCTTGTATTGTAACAAGGGTCAAAGGCCTACACTTTTTATCGTGTCAGGCAAAGATATTGTTGTGGTGCCAGGGCAAAGATCTTGGACTTAATGTTTTTTATTGTGATGTATACAAATACCATAGTCCAAAATAGTTCTCACATGTGATGTGTTTTTTTTTTCTTCTTATTTCATTACCAAAAAGAAACTGAATATTTCTATTTGCACCCTATGAAATGAAAATTTTGTAGGTGACCACCCATTGATATAAAGAACTAAGAAATGAATAAAAAGCTAAGAACTAGGGAGATTTTACGTAGAGAAACTTATTAAAGGGGTAATTTACAAATTTTAGAAACATATGGAAGAAAATAAAAATATTTTAAGACAGTTATAAATTTTTTTTGTCACAAAATAGTTTTTAAGGAAAAAATATTAAAATAATTTTATTAAATGACGTAAATAGACATTTATTACTCTTAGGTTTAACTAATCTAAATTTAAAGTTTAAAGTTATAGGATGAGGTTCCGAAAGTAAGTTTTAAAATTTTTAAAAAGGAGAAATTTTTTTAAATTTTTAAAATTAAAAAAAAAATATTTAATTTATTTTAAGAAGATTATTTGGGTTATAAAAATTTAAAAATGGTTATTACAGCAATAAGAAAAAGTGCAAAATATATATATAAAAAAAGGCGCCAACGATAGTACTAGGGAATACTGTTACAAATGAACCAATCAAAAAGCAAAACCTCACTACTCTAACTAACAGTTGTCTACTTCAAAGATGACGCAATCGCCCAGTTTTAAGAACTCAGTGGTAAAATTGTAATATATAAACTCTCAGATACCCTTTTCGTCATTTAATTTCTTTCGTCTCCTCCACCTTCATTACTATCTCTCTCTCTTCTGAAGCACTCAAAAAGAGTAAAGTTCTCTGCTTTTAGATTCAGCTGCTTTCTCTCTCTCTCTCTCTCTAGAAAAATGGCAGGTCGGATCCAATCCCACCAGCTTCCTAATGGACTCTACGTTTCGGGAAAGCTCGAACAGCCTAAAGAGCCACGACCACCGACAATGGCGGCTCGTGCTATGCCTTACACCGGAGGCGACATCAAGAAATCCGGCGAGCTCGGAAGGATGTTCGACATCTCCGTCCTCGATCCCCAAGTACCTCCGCCGCCGCTTCTCGTCGGTGGTAACAGCAGCGGCGGGAACTCGAGACAGCAGGTGACGCCACGTGTCTCCGGTTCAAACCCAAACAGTGGATCCGTTCGGTCCGGACCCAACTCCGGCTCGGTTAGGAAGTCTTCAGGTCCACTCTCTCAGCTCCAACCCACCGGTTTGATAACCTCCGGTTCGCTATCCGGTCCGATTGGGTCCGGGTCGAGACGGTCGGGTCAGATGGATCATCAAGTTAGTAGCTTTGGGTCGACCAAGGCGAAATACGGGTCGTCGGTGACGAGTCTGAGCACCGACCCGGTTCGGGTCGGGTTTAAAGTACCGAAGACGGTTGTTTGGGCGGTGATGATTGTGGCGGCGATGGGGTTGCTTGTGGGGGCGTTTCTAACGGTGGCGGTGAGGAAACCGGTGGTGATTGCGGCGGTTATAGCGGCGGTGGTTCCAGCCGTGGTGGTTTTGGTGTGGAACTGCGTTTGGGGAAGAAAAGGGCTGTTGAGTTTCATCAAGAAGTATCCAGATGCTGAGCTTAGAGGCGCCATTGATGGACAGTTCGTCAAAGTTACTGGGGTATGTCTGAAGATCTCTGAGTGTTATGTTCAAGTTTTGTCTTTTAATAGTTTAAGTTTGGTAATTAGAATGTCATTATCCTTTTGTCGTTTGGTATGGGATCTGCTTGAAATGTTGAAACTTTTGGTGTTGTTTTGTAGGTTGTAACATGTGGAAGCATTCCTCTGGAGTCTTCATACCAAAGAACACCAAGATGTGTTTATGTTTCCACGGAACTGTATGAGTACAAAGGTCTTGGTGGAAGATCTGCAAATCCAAAACATCGATGCTTTTCTTGGGGATGTAGACATTCAGAGGTTAGTTTCTTGAAAGAACCATATGATCTTTTGTTTCTTGGTCAGGTCTGAAGATTCTTGATCTGGTCTATGATGTTCTGTTTTTTTTTGTCTTGCAGAAATACGTTTCGGATTTTTACATATCAGATTTTCAATCTGGACTGAGAGCGCTGGTAAAAGCAGGGTATGGAGCAAAGGTTTCTCCTTTTGTAAAACCGGAGACAGTGGCTAATGTAACGACTCAGAACAAAGATTCGTGTCCCAGCTTCCTTAAGTGGCTCTCTGATCGCAACCTTTCAGCTGATAACCGTGTCATGCGTCTCAAAGAAGGGTACGTAGACGTTTACTTTGACTGGTACCCATATGACTTATCTTCCAAATTAAAAGTCTTAAGCATGGAAAAAATATGTGATGAAAACGTGTTATTCGGTTAACTTCTCACATTAGTGATTGATAAGTCTGAAGTGATAAGCATTAAAAGTTTGAATTAGGACTAAAGTTAGTGAGACCCTAAAAAGTCATGTTTTTTAGTACAAAGGTTCGTTGTGTCCGCTCGTATGTAGACAAGAAAGCTCAATAGGTTTCACATTGGCAATGAAAGAGAGAACCCGTTGTTGAGAAGGATTTAAATCGTAAGTTATCATTGTGTGATGATGATCAGATACATAAAAGAAGGAAGCACGGTGAGTGTGATGGGAATAGTGAGAAGACAAGACAACGTTCTGATGATAGTTCCTCCAGCAGAAGCTGTCTCCAGTGGCTGCAGGTGGTGGCATTGCCTCCTACCAACCTACGCAGATGGACTAATCATCACCTGCGACGATAACCAAAACGCTGATGTCATCCCTGTCTGAAACCAGATGCTTCTTTTTGGCTCCTTATTCAATTATATAAATATTGCTTAAAAGAGTTACGCTCACGAGACTGAAGAATGGAGAGCAGAGTTCAGATTGGTGTAAAAACGGAAAGTAACCAGATGGGCTTTGTCTTTTGTGATGACCATATTAGCTGTTCTTTTTTTCTCTTTTTCCTCCCTTATATGGGGTTTATGTTTGTTTGTGTACATAATGTTCCAAATTGTAAATGGTTAAATAAATATTATCTTACCATCTACTACTATTCACTGCATCAAGAGAAACCTAAGTACTCACACAGCTACTATATAATTTTTATAGTAGTGTTATCATTCCTATTCCCCCCACCCCCCAAAAAGAAGAAAGAAACGAAGCTAAAAGGGGTTTAAGGACAAAAATCCTTGTCTTGTGACAAGCTTGATTAAAGCCACAAACAAAACTGATCACGAACCTAAAAGGTTTCTTCTTCGTTGGAACATGTAGAGCAAAATGCTAGATAATAAGCTTGACTAGTGTTACCTGCAGAAGAAGGATTGTATGCTTTGACATTGAGCACTTAATGACAAACATATTCGGAATTTTTAAATTAATTATTCATCACTGCAAATCATACATATATTAGAGTTGGTAACTTAATGTTAATACATTTCTTTTGAACTAGAAAAAACATCTATACACAGAGAGATACACACACATATATATATATATATATATATATTCTAAAATCACGTACATGTTTTGTTTCTATAGCTCAACCAAAAAAATACTTGTCATACCTCCTTATTTGTAATTTTAAACAAAACAGGATGAATAGAGAAACATATCATTGCCACCGTGAAACAATGTATGCCCTTCTTCTTCCTCTTCCTGATTGATATCTTCGAGAGAAAACATCATTGCCAAAAACGATAATATTTTTTTTATTATGTACTTGCCTTATTGATCATGGTATGTTCACTGTGAAGAAACCAAAGACAAGAAACACAAAAGAGTTAACAATTGATTCCCATGCCAATATTATGTTTAAAACAAGAGAAGTTTTACTTTAAGCCATACATACCGATTGTTTTATTGAGCAACCATAGAAGAAGAGCAAGTTCAATGCCAAAAATCGTATGCAACCATGATCTATCCACTAGGAATCCATACACTGTGATCCCAGCTTTGTTATTCTCTAAATATGTCACTGCAAAAACAGAACATTCCTCAAGTATGTTGAATGTTTATATCATATTCATGAATCATGATCCATGGAAACAACTCTTTTTTTTTTCATACCTAGAGCTTGACGTTTTTGATAAGATATTGTACTGGCGTAGATGGGATGTATCTTGGTATTGTCAAGTTCATCGTCTCCTTCTCCTTCCTCATCATCAGATGTATCCATCGCATTCCGACATGTTGATATTTGTGACTCAACATTTGAAGCTGTTGGTGTTTCTCCATCATGAACGTTCTCAAACGAGTCTACCGTGGCGCACACGTTCCATTTAGCTGCAAGGCTCGTTACAGATTGTGCTTTGTGAGTTATCTTCGTTGCACTTCTCAAACATATGAATACTCCTGTAACCAAACTCAACGAACATAACTGTAACACAAACACACATTAGATTAGTACTAATCAAATATTGTAAAGTTCTTAAAAGAACTCTTACCGCAAGCTCGCCAACTTCATAGATATTAACTGCAACACTAGCTCTGGTTGTGGTAAGCAAAGCCATGAACTGAGTAGCGGTAACAAGAATCAAAGACAAGAGAATGAATCTCCTGAAACGATGACTAACAACCCTCAAGTTACGGCGGATCTTCTGATGCTCGACGAGAGCTGAGCCAACGTCAGTGATCTCAGAGGCGAAGCAGCGAGCGAAGTCGTTGAGACGGAGAGTCTGGAGATGGCATGTGATTTGGTAGAGGATGCAGACGGTGATGAAGATGGCGTTACGGTAAAGCCAAGAAGAGAGCTGGAGAGTGCAGGCGATGACGTTGCTTAGAAGAGGGTTGATGAGGTAAGGAATCTGGTTGGTGCCAGAGGTGTACCACCAGATTCTGTAGGTTGCTTCCAGTGCTAGTGATGGGAGGACGAAGATCATTAGCCGTTTCTTTGATCTCTGTAATCATGAAGAAACAGTTAATTAACTTACATTACAGTCAGTAACAACATCCGACCTTAGCTCAGTTGGTAGAGCGGAAGACTGTAGTCTGTGACAGCAAATCTTTAGGTCGCTGGTTCGATTCCGGCAGGTCGGATTTTTTTTTTTGAGATTTGTCTTTTTAAAAATTATAAAAAGAGGAAAGCAAAAAATGAAACGTGACGCTTCAACAACAATATAAATGAAAAATTGTCGGCCATAAGAAATATGGTTGTTTCTGTACAGTGACTTTTATTCAGATATTTTATTAATCATCCTGCTTTTTTAAAAGGAATATATCAAAAAGATTCCCAATTTTGAATTAATTTTCCCAAATTAAAACACCTTGGATTCAAAGTTAACAGAAAATCATAAGCTTTTTATAAAAAAATTAAAAGAAAAATTAGTGAAGAGGATTGTTGCATTTATTATGTTCTGCAACGAAAAATGAGGCTGGAAATTAATAACTAATAAATATATGTCAGGTTTTGTAGCTTCCTATCACATCAAATTATCATCGTTTAGTAAAGCTTCTTGTTCTGTTTTTTTTGGAACCATTAGGTTTTGTAATATCGTCCTCTCTAATTTCAATTTAATGATTATAACAAAAATTTTAGAAACAAACTTAATTTTACCTGAATCTCGGCCTCGTATTCGATCCGAACCTTGTCGCTAACATCCCAAAGCTTATCAAGGAACAAGAAAGCGTCTCATCCCGAACTTCCTCGACCAATAGGAGAGGCTAACGAACGAGATTCCGGCGAACGTCGAAAGCGAAAGCTGTACGATGGCGTCGTAGGGGCGACGGTGGTGGAAATCGCAGTCGGAGCAAACGAGGACGAAGTGGGAGATGATCGGGACGCCGACGACGAGGAGGAAGAAAAGGGACCAGGAAAGGAGAGAGGTGCCGAGATTATTAGACTGGTCGAACCAGAGGACGGTGCTTAGGAAGGGGAAACGCGACGGCGGAAACTCAGGGTGGATTAGATGTTCCCGAGATCCTTGCTCCGATGATTGCTTCTCCATCATAAAGGGTAGTTTCGGGATAGAGGATTCTTTGGGTGAAAGTACAAACAAAGAGGGAA
>CAJHQQ010004059.1:0-33439 GCA_905132885.1 Moricandia moricandioides
AAACACACTTATTTTAACAGAATCAAGATGTAAGAAGCTTTATTTGTACTCATAAATCAGTATAGAATCATCCTGAAGTTGAATCAATATCATTGGAGTTATGATGAAGAAGTTATCCCACTTTTAACCGAAGTGATTCCAGTTTGTCCTATTTGGGATATTTGGCAATTTCTTCTTGATACTAATAAAACCAGAATGACTCACTATGTAAGAGCTTGATTTGGACTCATAAATCAGTGTGGAACACCCTGAAGTTGAAGCAAGATCATAGGAGTTATGATGAAGAAGTTATCCCACTTTTAACCGAAGTGACTCCAGTTTACCCTGTTTGGAGTTTTGGCAATTTCTTCTTGATTCTAATCAAACCAGAATGAATCAAGATGTAAGAAGCTTTATTTGGACTCATAAATCAGTAGATAGTCACCCTGAAGTTTAATCAATATCATAGGAGTTATGATGAAGATGTTATTCCACTTTTAACCGAAGTGATTCCAGTTTACCCTGTTTGGAGATTTGGCAATTTCTTCTTGATTCTAATCAAACCAGAATGAATCAAGATGTAATAATCTTTATTTGGACACATAAATTAGTGTAGAATCATACTGAAGTTGAATCAATATCATTGGACTTATGATGAAGAAGTTATCCCACTTTTAACCGAAGTGATCCCAGTTAACCCTGTTTGGAGATTTGACAATTTATTCTTGATACTAATAAAAACAGAATGAATCGCGATATAAGAAGCTTGATTTGGACTCATTAATCAGTGTAGAATCACCCTGGAATTGAATCAATATCATTGGAGTTATGATGAAGAAGTTAAGCCACTTTTAACCGAAGTGATTCCAGTTTACCCTGTTTGGAGATATGGCAATTTCTTCTTGATACAAATAAAACCAAAATGAATCACGATGTAAGAATCTTGATTTGGACTCATAAATCAGTTTAGAATCACCCTGAAGTTGAATCAACATCATAGGAGTTATGATGATGAAGTTATCCCACTTTTAACTGAAGTGATTCCAGTTTACCCTGTTTCGAGATTTGGCAATTTCTTCTTGGTTCTAATCAAACAAGAATGAATCAAGATGTAAGAATCTCTATTTGGACTCATAATCAGTGGAGAATCATCCTGAAGTTGAATCAATATCATTGGAGTTATGATGAAGAAGTTATCCCACTTTTTAACCGAAGTGATTCCAGTTTGCCCTGTTTGGAGAGTTGGCAATTTCTTCTTGTTACTAATAAAACCAGAATGAATCACGATGTAAGATCCTTGAGTTTGACTCATAAATCAGTGTAGAATCACCCTGAAGTTGAATCAAGATCATAGGAGTTATGGTGAAGAAGTTATCCCACTTTTAACCGAAGTGACTCCAGTTTACTATGTTTGGAGATTTGACAATTTCTTCTTGATTCTAATCAAACCAGAAAGAATCAAGATGTAAGAAGCTTAATTTGGAGTCAATAATCAGTGTAGAATCACCCTGAAGTTGAAGCAAGATCATAGGAGTTATGATGAAGAAGTTATCCCACTTTTAACCGAAGTGACTCCAGTTTACCCTGTTTGGAGATTTGGCAATTTCTTCTTGATTCTAATCAAACCAGAATGAATCAAGATTTAAGAATATTTATTTAGACTCATAAATCAGTATAGAATCATCCTGAAGTTGAATCAATATCATTGGAGTTATGATGAAGAAGTTATCCCACTTTTAACTAAAGTGATTCCAGTTTGCGCTATTTGGATATTTGGCAATAATATGATCCTAGGATGCTCTCTGGATCATATGGGATAGATCCTTGCAGAAAAAGAATCAAAGACTCAGTTTCTCAAGGCATGTGGATCGAATGGTGACACAAGAGGATGGATGATCTCTTGATACTCCTAGGCGACTGATCTGGATATGACACACCAAATAAGAAGCCCTTAACTCTAGATATTACACACCAGAAACCTTAAGCAATTTCGACAGAGAAGTAAGGAAGAAGAAACAAGTTTTTGATGAAAATATTGGATGCTTATTACTCAATTTCGTCCATCATATAAAGGGAGAAGGCTGTACATGCACAACATCTCGAAAACATAAGAAAAGAAGGCCAAGAGGCTCCTCTCGAAAATACATAGAGACTAAATGAAAAACATAGGATAAAACATAACATAAGGTCGGTCCAAGGTGTAACCGAGATGCATCATCTAGGGAATGTGAGAAGTAGTCTTGTCGCCTCGTTAAAAACCTCCCTCCGTAAAACCCATTGGGACAAAACCAAAGTGAGGAAAAGAGTACACACAATGCTACTTGCCTAGATGATGATCAGCTTGAAGGTGGAATGGATTGAATGATGGTTAAGGTGTCTTAGATGATCAAACTTCGACCAACACCAATGTATTCTTCTTGTTTCAATGCATTCTTCAATGATGCATCTCAGCTACAAGCTCTTTAGGTTCAAGTTCATACTTCCATTCTTTGGTGCTTTCCATGATCAAATCAGGCAATTTCTTCTTGATACTAATAAAACCAGAATGAATCATGATGTAAGAAGCTTGATTTGGACTCATAAATCAGTGTAGAATCATCCTGAAGTTGAATCAATATCATTGGAGTTATGATGAAGAAGTTATCCCACTTTTAACCGAAGTGATTCTAGTTTGTCCTATTTGTAGATTTGGCAATTTCTTCTTGATACTAATAAAACAAGAATGAACCATGATGTAAGAAGCTTTATTTGGACTCATAAATCAGTTTATAATCACCCTGAAGTTGAATCAAGATCATAGGAGTTATGATGAAGAAGTTATCCCACTTTTAACCGAAGTGACTCTAATTTTCCTGTTTGGAGATTTGACAATTTCTTCTTGATACTAATAAAACCAGAATGAATCACGATATAAGAAGCTTTATTTGGACTCATAAATCAGTATAGAATCATCCTGAAGTTGAATCAATATCATTGGAGTTATGATGAAGAAGTTATTCCACTTTTAACCGAAGTGATTCCAGTTAACCATGTTTGGAGATTTGGCAATTTATTCTTGATACTAATAAAACCAGAATTAATCACGATGTAAGAAGCTTGATTTGGACTCATAAATCAGTGTAGAATCATCCTGAAGTTGAATCAATATCATTGGACTTATGATCAAGAAGTTATTCCACTTTTAACCGAAGTGATTCTAGTTTGTCCTGTTTGGAGATTTGGTAATTTATTCTTGATACTAATAAAACCAGAATGAATCACGATGTAAGAAGCTTGATTTGGACTCATTAATAAGTGTAGAACGACCCTGAAGTTGAATCAAGATCATAGGATTTTTGACGAATAAGTTATCCCACTTTTAACCGAAGTGACTCCAGTTTACCCTGTTTGGAGATTTGACAATTTCTTCTTGATTTTAATCAAACCAGAATGAATCAAGATGTAAGAAGCTTGATTTGGACTCATATATCAGAGTAGAATCATCCTGAATTTGAATCAATATCATTGGAGTTATGATGAAGATCTTATCCCACTTTTAACCGAAGTGACTCCAGTTTACTCTGTTTGGAGATTTGGAAATTTCTTCTTGATTCTAATCAAACAAGAATGAATCAAGATGTAAGAATCTTGATTTGGAGTCATAAATCAGAGTAGAATCATCCTGAATTTGAGCCAATATCATTGGAGTTATGATGAAGATCTTATTCTAGTTTTAACCGAGGTGATTCCAGTTTACCCTGTTTGGAGAGTTGGCAATTTCTTCTTGATACTAATAAAACCAGAACGAATCACAATGTAAGAATCTTGATTTGGACACATAAATAAGTGTATAATCATCCTGAAGTTGAATCAATATCATTGGAGTTATGATGAAGAAGTTATGCCACTTTTAACCGAAGTGATTCCAGTTTACCCTGTTTGGAGATTTGGCAATATATTATTGATACTAATAAAACCAGAATGAATCACGTTGTAAGAAGCTTGATTTCGACTCATTAATCAGTGTAGAATCACCCTAAAGTTGAAGCAAGATCATAGGAATTATGATGAAGAAGTTATCCCACTTTTAACCGAAGTGACTCCAGTTTACCATGTTTGGAGATTTGACAATTTCTTCTTGATTCTAATCAAACCAGAATGAATCAAGATGTAAGAAGCTTTATTTGGACTCATAAATAAGTGTAGAATCATCCTGAAGTTGAATCAATATCATTGGAGTTATGATGAAGAAGTTATCCCACTTTTAACCAAAGTGATTCTAGTTTGCCCTATTTGGAGATTGGGCCATTTTTTCTTGATACTAATAAAACCAGAATGAATCACGATGTAAGAAGCTTTATTTGGACTCATAAATCAGTGGATAATGACCCCGAAGTAGAATCAATATCATTGGAGTTATGATCAAGAAGTTATCCCACTTTTAACCGAAGATATTCCAGTTTGCCCTGTTTGGAGATTTGACAATTTCTTCTTGATTCAAATCAATCCACAATGAATCATGTAAGAAGCTTGATTTGGACTCATTAATAAGCGGATAATCACCCTGAAGTTGAATCAATATTATAGGAGTTATGATGAAGATGTTATTCAACTTTTAACCGAAGTGATTCCACTTTACCCTGTTTGGAGATTTGGCAATTTATTATTGATACTAATAAAACCAGAATAAATCAAGATGTAAGAATCTTGATTTTTACTCATAAATCAGTGTAGAATCATCCTGAAGTTGAATCAATATCATTGGACTTATGATGAAGAAGTTATCCCACTTTTAACCGAAGTGATCCCAGTTAACCATGTTTGGAGATTTGACAATTTATTCTTGATACTAATAAAATCCGAATGAATCACGATGTAAGAAGCTTGATTTGTACTCATTAATCAGTGTAGAATCACCCTGAAGTTGAATCAAGATCATAGGAGTTATGATGAAGAAGTTATCCCACTTTTAACCGTAGTGACTCCAGTTTACCCTGTTTGGAGATTTGGCAATTTCTTCTTGATTCTACTCAAACCAGAATGAATAAAGATGTAAGAAGATTTATTTGGACTCATAAATCAGTGGATAATCACCCTGAAGTTGAATCAATATCATAGGAGTTATGATGAAGATGTTATTCCACTTTTCACCGAAGTGATTCCACCTTACCCTGTTTGGAGATTTGGCAATTTTTTATTGATACTAATAAAGCCAGAATAAATCAAGATGTAAGAATCTTTATTTGTACTCATAAATCAGTGTAAAATCATCCTGAAGTTGAATCAATATCATTGTACTTATGATGAAGAAGTTATCCCACTTTTAACCAAAGTGATTCCAGTTTGCGCTATTTGGATATTTGGCAATAATATGATCCTAGGATGCTCTCTGGAACATATGGGATAGATCCTTGCAGAAAAGAATCAAAAGACTCAAGTTTCTCAAGGCATGTGGATCGAATGGTGACACAAGAGGGATGGATGATCTCTTGATACTCCTAGGCGACTGATCTGGATATGACACACCAAATAAGAAGCCCTTAACTCTAGATATTACACACCAGAAACCTTAAGCAATTTCGACAGAGAAGTAAGGAAGAAGAAACAAGTTTTTGATGAAAATATTGGATGCTTATTACTCAATTTCGTCCATCATATAAAGGGAGAAGGCTGTACATGCACAACATCTCGAAAACATAAGAAAAGAAGGCCAAGAGGCTCCTCTCGAAAATACATAGAGACTAAATGAAAAACATAGGATAAAACATAACATAAGGTCGGTCCAAGGTGTAACCGAGATGCATCATCTAGGGAATGTGAGAAGTAGTCTTGTCGCCTCGTTAAAAACCTCCCTCCGTAAAACCCATTGGGACAAAACCAAAGTGAGGAAAAGAGTACACACAATGCTACTTGCCTAGATGATGATCAGCTTGAAGGTGGAATGGATTGAATGATGGTTAAGGTGTCTTAGATGATCAAACTTCGACCAATACCAATGTATTCTTCTTGTTTCAATGCATTCTTCAATGATGCATCTCAGCTACAAGCTCTTCAGGTTCAGGTTCACACTTCCATTCTTTGGTGCTTTCCATGATCACATCAGGCAATTTCTTCTTGATACTAATAAAACCAGAATGAATCACGATGTAAGAAGCTTGATTTGGACTCCTAAATCAGTGTGGAACCACCCTGAAGTTGAAACAAGATCATAGGAGTTATGATGAAGAAGTTATCCCACTTTTAACCGAAGTGCCTCCAGTTTACCCTGTTTGGAGATTTGGCAATTTCTTCTTGATTCTACTCAAACCAGAATGAATAAAGATGTAAGAAGATTTATTTGGACTCATAAATCAGTGGATAATCACCCTAAAGTTGAATCAATATCATAGGAGTTATGATGAAGATGATATTCCACTTTTAACCGAAGTGATTCCAGTTTACCTTGTTTGGAGATTTGGCAATTTCTTCTTGATTCTAATCAAAACATAATGAATCAAGATGTAATAATCTTGATTTGGACTCATAAATCAGTGTAGAATCATCCTGAAGTTGAATCAATATCATTGGACTTATGATGAAGAAGTTATCCCACTTTTAACCGAAGTGATCCCAGTTAACCCTGTTTGGAGATTTGGAAAGTTGGCAATTTATTATTGATACTAATAAAACAAGACTTAATCAAGATACAAGAATCTTGATTTGGACTCATTAATCTGTGTAGAATCACCCTGGAGTTGAATAAATATCATTGGAGTTATGATGAAGAAGTTATGCCACTTTTAACCGAAGTGATTCCAGTTTATCCTGTTTGGAGATTTGGCAATTTCTTCTTGATACAAATAAAACCAGAATGAATCACGATGTAAGAATATTGATTTCGACTCATAAATCAGTTTAGAATCACCCTGAAGTTGAATCAAGATCATAGGAGTTATGATGAAGAAGTTATCCCACTTTTAACCGAAGTGATTCCAGTTTACCATGTTTGGAGATATGGCAATTTCTTCTTGATTCTAATCAAACCAGAATGAATCAAAATGTAAGAAGCTTTATTTGGACTCATAAATCAGTGTAGAATCATCCTGAAGTTGAATCAATATCATTGGACTTATGATCAAGAAGTTATTCCACTTTTAACCGAAGTGATTCTAGTTTGTCCTGTTTGGAGATTTGGCAATTTATTCTTGATACTAATAAAACCAGAATGAATCACGATGTAAGAAGCTTGATTTGGACTCATTAATAAGTGTAGAACGACCCTGAACTTGAATGAAGATCATAGGAGTTATGACGAATAAGTTATCCCACTTTTAACCGAAGTGACTCCAGTTTACCCTGTTTGGAGATTTGACAATTTCTTCTTGATTCTAATCAAACCAGAAAGAATCAAGATGTAAGAATCTTGATTTGGACTCATATATCAGAGTAGAATCATCCTGAATTTGAATCAATATCATTGGAGTTATGATGAAGATCTTATCCCACTTTTAACCGAAGTGACTCTAGTTTACTCTGTTTGGAGATTTGGAAATTTCTTCTTGATTCTAATCAAACAAGAATGAATCAAGATGTAAGAATCTTGATTTGGAGTCATAAATCAGAGTAGAATCATCCTGAATTTGAGCCAATATCATTGGAGTTATGATGAAGATCTTATTCCAGTTTTAACCGAGGTGATTCCTGTTTACCCTGTTTGGAGAGTTGGCAATTTCTTCTTGATACTAATAAAACCAGAACGAATCACGATGTAAGAATCTTGATTTGGACACATAAATAAGTGTATAATCATCCTGAAGTTGAATCAATATCATTGGAGTTATGATGAAGAAGTTATCCCACTTTTAACCAAAGTGATTCTAGTTTGCCCTATTTGGAGATTGGGCCATTTTTTCTTGATACTAATAAAACCAGAATGAATC
Organism: Moricandia moricandioides; assembly: GCA_905132885.1. Taxonomy (NCBI): domain Eukaryota; kingdom Viridiplantae; phylum Streptophyta; class Magnoliopsida; order Brassicales; family Brassicaceae; genus Moricandia; species Moricandia moricandioides. The sequence goes on from CAJHQQ010004059.1 coordinate 7,878, forward strand.
ACGATGTAAGAAGCTTTATTTGGACTCATAAATCAGTGGATAATGACCCCGAAGTAGAATCAATATCATTGGAGTTATGATCAAGAAGTTATCCCACTTTTAACCGAAGATATTCCAGTTTGCCCTGTTTGGAGATTTGACAATTTCTTCTTGATTCAAATCAATCCACAATGAATCATGTAAGAAGCTTGATTTGGACTCATTAATAAGCGGATAATCACCCTGAAGTTGAATCAATATTATAGGAGTTATGATGAAGATTTTATTCCACTTTTAACCGAAGTGATTCCACTTTACCCTGTTTGGAGATTTGGCAATTTATTATTGATACTAATAAAACCAGAATAAATCAAGATGTAAGAATCTTGATTTGTACTCATAAATCAGTTTAGAATCATCCTGAAGTTGAATCAATATCATTGGACTTATGATGAAGAAGTTATCCCACTTTTAACCGAAGTGATCCCAGTTAACCATGTTTGGAGATTTGACAATTTATTCTTGATACTAATAAAAACCGAATGAATCACGATGTAAGAAGCTTGATTAGGACTCATTAATAAGTGTAGAATCACCCTGGAGTTGAATCAATATCATTGGAGTTATGATGAAGAAGTTATGCCACTTTTAACCGAAGTGATTCCAGTTTGCCCTGTTTGGAGAATTGGCAATTTATTCTTGATACTAATAAAACCAGAATGAATCACGAAGTAAGAAACTTGATTTGGACTCATCAATCAGTGTAGAACCACCCTGAAGTTGAATCAAGATCATAGGAGTTATGATGAAGAAGTTATCCCACTTTTAACCGAAATGATTCCAGTTTACCATGTTTAGAGATATGGCAATTTCTTCATGATTCTAATCAAATCAGAATGAATCAAGATGTAAGAAGCTTGATTTGGAATCATTAATCAGTTTAGAATCACCCTGAAGTTGAAGCAATATCATAGGAAAAATGATGAAGAAGTTATCCCACTTTTAACCGAAGTGACTCCAGTTTACCATGTTTGGAGATTTGACAATTTCTTCTTGATTCTAATCAAACCAGAATGAATCAAGATGTAAGAAGCTTGATTTGGACTCATTAATAAGCGGATAATCACCATGAAGTTGAATCAATATCATTGTACTTATGATGAAGAAGTTATCCCACTTTTAACCAAAGTGATTCCAGTTTTCCCTTTTTGGAGATTTGGCAATTTATTATTGATACTAACAAAACCAGAATGAATCACGATGTAAGAAGCTTGATTTGGACTCATTAATCAGTGTAGAATCACCCTGAATTTGAAGCAAGATCATAGGAGTTATGATGAAGAAGTTATCCCACTTTTAACCAAAGTGACTCCAGTTTACCATTTTTGGAGATTTGGCAATTTCTTCTTGATTCTAATCAAACCAGAATGAATCAAGATATAAGAAGCTTTATTTGGACTCATAAATCAGTGTAGAATCATCCAGAAGTTGAATCAATATCATTGGAGTTATGATGAAGAAGTTATCCCACTTTTAACCGAAGTGATTCTAGTTTGCCCTATTTGGAGATTTGGACATTTCTTCTTGATACTAATAAAACAGAATGAATCACGATGTAAGAAGCTTTATTTGGACTCATAAATCAGTGGATAATGACCCCAAAGTTGAATCAATATCATTGGAGTTATGATGAAGAAGTTATTCCACTTTTAACCGAAGTGATTCCAGTTTACACTGTTTGGAGATTTGGCAATTTATTCTTGATTCTAATCAAACCAGAATGAATAAAGATGTAAGAATCTTGATTTGGACTCATAAATCAGTGTAGAATCATCCTGAAGTTGAATCAATATCATTGGACTTATGATCAAGAAGTTATCCCACTTTTAACCGAAGTGATTCCAGTTTGCCTTGTTTGGAGATTTGACAATTTCTTCTTGATTCTAATCAATCCACAATGGATCAAGATGTAAGAAGCTTGATTTGGACTCATTAATAAGTGGATAATCACCCTGAAGTTGAATCAATATCATAGGAGTTATGATGAAGATGTTACTCCACTTTTAACCGAAGTGATTCCACTTTACCCTGTTTGGAGATTTGGCAATTTATTTTTGATACTAATAAAACCAGAATAAACCAAGATGTAAGAATCTTGATTTGGACTCATAAATCAGTGTATAATCATCCTGAAGTTGAATCAATATCATTGGACTTATGATGAAGAAGTTATCCCACTTTTAACCGAAGTGATCCCAGTTAACCATGTTTGGAGATTTGACAATTTATTCTTGATACTAATAAAACCCGAATGAATCACGATATAAGTAGCTTGATTTGGACTCATTAATAAGTGTAGAATCACCCTGGAGTTGAATCAATATCAGTGGAGTTATGATGAAAAAGTTATGCCACTTTTAACCGAAGTGATTCCAGTTTGCCCTGTTTGGAGAATTGGCAAGTTATTCTTGATACTAATAAAACCAGAATGAATCACGATGTAAGAAACTTGATTTGGACTCATCAATCAGTGTAGAACCACCCTGAAGTTGAATCAAGATCATAGGAGTTATGATGAAGAAGTTATCCCACTTTTAACCGAAGTGACTCCAGTTTACCATTTTTGGAGATTTGACAATTTCTTCTTGATTCTAATCAAACCAGAATGAATCAAGATGTAATAAGCTTTATTTGGACTCATAAAGCAGTGTAGAATCATCCTGAAGTTGAATCAATATCATTGGAGTTATGATGAAGAACTTATCCCACTTTTAACCGAAGTGTTTCTAGTTTGCCCTATTTGGAGATTTGGCCATTTCTTCTTGATACTAATAAAACCAGAATGAATCACGATGTAAGAAGCTTTATTTGGACTCATAAATCAGTGGATAATGACCCCGAAGTTGAATCAATATCATTGGAGTTATGATGAAGAAGTTATTCCACTTTTAACCGAAGTTATTCCAGTTTACCCTGTTTGGAGAATTGGCAATTTCTTCTTGATTCTAATCAAACCAGCATAAATAAAGATGGAAGAATCTTGATTTGGACTCATAAATCAGTGTAGAATCATCCTGAAGTTGAATGAATATCATTGGACTTATGATCAAGAAGTTATCCTACTTTTAACCGAAGTGATTCTTGTTTGCCCTGTTTGGAGATTTGACAATTTCTTCTTGATTCTAATCAATCCACAATGAATCAAGATGTAAGAAGCTTGATTTGGACTCATTAATAAGTGGATAATCACCCGGAAGTTGAATCAATATCATAGGAGTTATGATGAAGATGTTATTCCACTTTTCACCGAAGTGATTCCACCTTACCCTGTTTGGAGATTTGGCAATTTTTTATTGATACTAATAAAGCCAGAATAAATCAAGATGTAAGAATCTTTATTTGTACTCATAAATCAGTGTAAAATCATCCTGAAGTTGAATCAATATCATTGGACTTATGATGAAGAAGTTATCCCACTTTTAACCGAAGTGATCCCAGTTAACCATGTTTGGAGATTTGACAATTTATTCTTGATACTAATAAAACCAGAATGAATCATGATGTAAGAAGCTTGATTTGGACTCATAAATCAGTGTAGAATCATCCTGAAGTTGAATCAATATCATTGGACTTATGATGAAGAAGTTATCCCACTTTTAACTGAAGTGATCCCAGTTAGCCCTGTTTGGAGATTTGGCAATTTATTCTTGATACTAATAAAACCAGAATGAATCACGATGTAAGAAGCTTGATTTGGACTCATTAATCAGTGTAGAATCACCCTGGAGTTGAAACAATATCATTGGAGTTATGATGAAGAAGTTATGCCACTTTTAACCGAAGTGATTCCAGTTTGTCCTGTTTGGAGATTTGTCAATTTATTCTTGATACTAAAAAAACCAGAATGAATCACGATGTAAGAAACTTGCTTTGGACTCATCAATTAGTGTAGAACCACCCTGAATTTGAATCAAGATCATAGGAGTTATGATGAAGAAGTTATCACACTTTTAACCGAAGTGATTCCAGTTTACCATGTTTGGAGATATGGCAATTTCTTCTTGATACAAATAAAACCAGAATGAATCACGATGTAAGAAGCTTGATTTGGACTCATTAATCAGATTAGAATCACCCTGAATTTGAATCAAGATAATAGGAGTTATGATGAAGAAGTTATCCCACTTTTAACCGAAGTGACTCCATTTTACCCTGTTTGGAGATTTGACAATTTCTTCTTGATTCTAATCAAACCAGAATGAATCAAGATGTAAGAAGCTTGATTTGGACTCATAAATCCGAGTAGAATCATCCTGAAGTTGAATCAATATCATAAGAGTTATGATGCAGATCTTATCCCACTTTTAACCGAAGTGACTCCAATTTACCCTGGTTGGAGATTTGGCATTTTCTTCTTGATTCTAACCAAACCATAATGAATAGAGATGTAAGAAGCTTTATTTGGACTCATAAATCAGTGTAAAATCATCCTGAAGTTGAATCAATATCATTGTACTTATGATGAAGAAGTTATCCCACTTTTAACCAAAGTGATTCCAGTTTTCCCTGTTTGGAGATTTGGCAATTTATTATTGATACTAATAAAACCAGAATGAATCACGATGTAAGAAACTTGATTTGGACTCATTAATAAGTGTAGAATCACCCTGAATTTGAAGCAAGATCATAGGAGTTATGATGAAGAAGTTATCCCACTTTTAACCGAAGTGATTCCAGTTTACCATGTTTGGAGATATGGCAATTTCTTCTTGATTCTAATCAAACCAGAATGAATCAAAATGTAAGAAGCTTTATTTGGACTCATAAATCAGTGTAGAATCATCCTGAAGTTGAATCAATATCATTGGAGTTATGATGAAGAAGTTATCCCACTTTTAACCAAAGTGATTCTAGTTTGCCCTATTTGGAGATTTGGCCATTTTTTCTTGATACTAATAAAACCAGAATGAATCACGATGTAAGAAGCTTTATTTGGACTCATAAATCAGTGGATAATGACCCCGAAGTAGAATCAATATCATTGGAGTTATGATCAAGAAGTTATCCCACTTTTAACCGAAGTGATTCCAGTTTGCCCTGTTTGGAGATTTGACAATTTCTTCTTGATTCAAATCAATCCACAATGAATCAAGATGTAAGAAGCTTGATTTGGACTCATTAATAAGCGGATAATCACCCTGAAGTTGAATCAATATTATAGGAGTTATGATGAAGATGTTATTCAACTTTTAACCGAAGTGATTCCACTTTACCCTGTTTGGAGATTTGGCAATTTATTATTGATACTAATAAAACCAGAATAAATCAAGATGTAAGAATCTTGATTTTTACTCATAAATCAGTGTAGAATCATCTTGAAGTTGAATCAATATCATTGGACTTATGATGAAGAAGTTATCCCACTTTTAACCGAAGTGATCCCAGTTAACCATGTTTGGAGATTTGACAATTTATTCTTGATACTAATAAAATCCGAATGAATCACGATGTAAGAAGCTTGATTTGTACTCATTAATCAGTGTAGAATCACCCTGAAGTTGAATCAAGATCATAGGAGTTATGATGAAGAAGTTATCCCACTTTTAACCGTAGTGACTCCAGTTTACCCTGTTTGGAGATTTGGCAATTTCTTCTTGATTCTAATCAAACCAGAATGAATCAAGATTTAAGAATATTTATTTAGACTCATAAATCAGTATAGAATCATCCTGAAGTTGAATCAATATCATTGGAGTTATGATGAAGAAGTTATCCCACTTTTAACCAAAGTGATTCCAGTTTGCGCTATTTGGATATTTGGCAATAATATGATCCTAGGATGCTCTCTGGAACATATGGGATAGATCCTTGCAGAAAAGAATCAAAAGACTCAAGTTTCTCAAGGCATGTGGATCGAATGGTGACACAAGAGGGATGGATGTTCTCTTGATACTCCTAGGCGACTGATCTGGATGTGACACACCAAATAAGAAGCCCTTAACTCTGGATATTACACACCAGAAACCTTAAGCAATTTCGACAGAGAAGTAAGGAAGAAGAAACAAGTTTTTGATGAAAATATTGGATGCTTATTACTCAATTTCGTCCATCATATAAAGGGAGAAGGCTGTACATGCACAACATCTCGAAAACATAAGAAAAGAAGGCCAAGAGGCTCCTCTCGAAAATACATAGAGACTAAATGAAAAACATAGGATAAAACATAACATAAGGTCGGTCCAAGGTGTAACCGAGATGCATCATCTAGGGAATGTGAGAAGTAGTCTTGTCGCCTCGTTAAAAACCTCCCTCCGTAAAACCCATTGGGACAAAACCAAAGTGAGGAAAAGAGTACACACAATGCTACTTGCCTAGATGATGATCAGCTTGAAGGTGGAATGGATTGAATGATGGTTAAGGTGTCTTAGATGATCAAACTTCGACCAATACCAATGTATTCTTCTTGTTTCAATGCATTCTTCAATGATGCATCTCAGCTACAAGCTCTTCAGGTTCAGGTTCACACTTCCATTCTTTGGTGCTTTCCATGATCACATCAGGCAATTTCTTCTTGATACTAATAAAACCAGAATGAATCACGATGTAAGAAGCTTGATTTGGACTCCTAAATCAGTGTGGAACCACCCTGAAGTTGAAACAAGATCATAGGAGTTATGATGAAGAAGTTATCCCACTTTTAACCGAAGTGCCTCCAGTTTACCCTGTTTGGAGATTTGGCAATTTCTTCTTGATTCTACTCAAACCAGAATGAATAAAGATGTAAGAAGATTTATTTGGACTCATAAATCAGTGGATAATCACCCTGAAGTTGAATCAATATCATAGGAGTTATGATGAAGATGATATTCCACTTTTAACCGAAGTGATTCCAGTTTACCCTGTTTGGAGATTTGGCAATTTCTTCTTGATTCTAATCAAAACATAATGAATCAAGATGTAATAATCTTGATTTGGACTCATAAATCAGTGTAGAATCATCCTGAAGTTGAATCAATATCATTGGACTTATGATGAAGAAGTTATCCCACTTTTAACCGAAGTGATCCCAGTTAACCCTGTTTGGAGATTTGGAAAGTTGGCAATTTATTATTGATACTAATAAAACCAGACTTAATCAAGATACAAGAATCTTTATTTGGACTCATTAATCTGTGTAGAATCACCCTGGAGTTGAATAAATATCATTGGAGTTATGATGAAGAAGTTATGCCACTTTTAACCGAAGTGATTCCAGATTATCCTGTTTGGAGATTTGGCAATTTCTTCTTGATACAAATAAAACCAGAATGAATCACGATGTAAGAATATTGATTTCGACTCATAAATCAGTTTAGAATCACCCTGAAGTTGAATCAAGATCATAGGAGTTATGATGAAGAAGTTATCCCACTTTTAACCGAAGTGTTTCGAGTTTACCCTGTTGGAGATTTGGCAATTTCTTCTTGGTTCTAATCAAACCAGAATAAATAAAGATGTAAGCAGCTCTATTTGTACTCATAAATAAGTGGAGAATCATCCTGAACTTTAATCAATATCATTGGAGTTATGATGAAGAAGTTATCCCACTTTTAACCGAAGTGATTCTAGTTTGTCCTATTTGTAGATTTGGCAATTTCTTCTTGATACTAATAAAACAAGAATGAACCATGATGTAAGAAGCTTTATTTGGACTCATAAATCAGTTTATAATCACCCTGAAGTTGAATCAAGATCATAGGAGTTATGATGAAGAAGTTATCCCACTTTTAACCGAAGTGACTCTAATTTTCCCTGTTTGGAGATTTGACAATTTCTTCTTGATTCTAATCAAACCAGAATGAATCACGATATAATAAGCTTTATTTGGACTCATAAATCAGTATATAATCATCCTGAAGTTGAATCAATATCATTGGAGTTATGATGAAGAAGTTATTCCACTTTTAACCGAAGTGATTCCAGTTAACCATGTTTGGAGATTTGACAATTTATTCTTGATACTAATAAAACCAGAATGAATCATGATGTAAGAAGCTTGATTTGGACTCATAAATCAGTGTAGAATCATCCTGAAGTTGAATCAATATCATTGGACTTATGATCAAGAAGTTATTCCACTTTTAACCGAAGTGATTCCAGTTTGTCCTGTTTGGAGATTTGGCAATTTATTCTTGATACTAATAAAACCAGAATGAATCACGATGTAAGAAGCTTGATTTGGACTCATTAATAAGTGTAGAACGACCCTGAAGTTGAATCAAGATCATAGGAGTTATGACGAATAAGTTATCCCACTTTTAACCGAAGTGACTCCAGTTTACCCTGTTTGGAGATTTGACAATTTCTTCTTGATTCTAATCAAACCAGAATGAATCAAGATGTAAGAAGCTTGATTTGGACTCATATATCAGAGTAGAATCATCCTGAATTTGAATCAATATCATTGGAGTTATGATGAAGATCTTATCCCACTTTTAACCGAAGTGACTCCAGTTTACTCTGTTTGGAGATTTGGAAATTTCTTCTTGATTCTAATCAAACAAGAATGAATCAAGATGTAAGAATCTTGCTTTGGAGTCATAAATCAGAGTAGAATCATCCTGAATTTGAGCCAATATCATTGGAGTTATGATGAAGATCTTATTCCAGTTTTAACCGAGGTGATTCCTGTTTACCCTGTTTGGAGAGTTGGCAATTTCTTCTTGATACTAATAAAACCAGAACGAATCACGATGTAAGAATCTTGATTTGGACACATAAATAAGTGTATAATCATCCTGAAGTTGAATCAATATCATTGGACTTATGATGAAGAAGTTATCCCACTTTTAACCGAAGTGATCCCAGTTAACCATGTTTGGAGATTTGACAATTTATTCTTGATACTAATAAAACCCGAATGAATCACGATGTAAGAAGCTTGGTTAGGACTCATTAATAAGTTTAGAATCACCCTGGAGTTGAATCAATATCATTGGAGTTATGATGAAGAAGTTATGCCACTTTTAACCGAAGTGATTCCAGTTAGCCCTGTTTGGAGATTTGGTAATTTATTCTTGATACTAATAAAACCAGAATGAATCACGATTTAAGAAGCTTGATTTGGACTCATTAATCAGTGTAGAATCACCCTGGAGTTGAATCAATATCATTGGAGTTATGATGAAGAAGTTATGCCACTTTTAACCGAAGTGATTCCAGTTTGTCCTGTTTGGAGATTTGTCAATTTATTCTTGATACTAAAAAAACCAGAATGAATCACGATGTAAGAAACTTGCTTTGGACTCATCAATTAGTGTAGAACCACCCTGAATTTGAATCAAGATCATAGGAGTTATGATGAAGAAGTTATCACACTTTTAACCGAAGTGATTCCAGTTTACCATGTTTGGAGATATGGCAATTTCTTCTTGATTCTAATCAAACCAGAATGAATCAAAATGTAAGAAGCTTTATTTGGACTCATAAATCAGTGTAGAATCATCCTGAAGTTGAATCAATATCATTGTACTTATGATGAAGAAGTTATCCCACTTTTAACCAAAGTGATTCCAGTTTTCCCTGTTTGGAGATTTGGCAATTTATTATTGATACTAATAAAACCAGAATGAATCACGATGTAAGAAACTTGATTTGGACTCATTAATAAGTGTAGAATCACCCTGAATTTGAAGCAAGATCATAGGAGTTATGATGAAGAAGTTATCCCACTTTTAACTGAAGTGATTCCAGTTTACCATGTTTGGAGATATGGCAATTTCTTCTTGATTCTAATCAAACCAGAATGAATCAAAATGTAAGAAGCTTTATTTGGACTCATAAATCAGTGTAGAATCATCCTGAAGTTGAATCAATATCATTGTACTTATGATGAAGAAGTTATCCCACTTTTAACCGAAGTGATTCCAGTTTTCCCTGTTTGGAGATTTGGCAATTTATTATTGATACTAATAAAACCAGAATGAATCACGATGTAAGAAGCTTGATTTGGACTCATTAATCAGTGTAGAATCACCCTGAATTTGAAGCTAGATCATAGGAGTTATGATGAAGAAGTTATCCCACTTTAAACCGAAGTGACTCCAGATTACCATGTTTGGAGATTTGGCAATTTCTTCTTGATTCTAATCAAACCAGAATGAATCAAGATGTAAGAAGCTTTATTTGGACTCATAAATCAGCGTAGAATCATCCTGAATTTGAATCAATATCATTGGAGTTATGATGAAGAAGTTATCCCACTTTTAACCGAAGTGATTCTAGTTTGCCTTATTTGGAGATTTGGCCATTTCTTCTTGATACTAATAAAACCAGAATGATCACGATGTAAGAAGCTTTATTTGGACTCATAAATCAGTGGATAATGACCCCAAAGTTGAATCAATATCATTGGAGTTATGATGAAGAAGTTATTCCACTTTTAACCGAAGTGATTCCAGTTTACCCTGTTTGGAGATTTGATAATTTCTTCTTGATTCTAATCAAACCAGAATGAATAAAGATGTAAGAATCTTGATTTAGACTCATAAATCAGTATAGAATCATCCTGAAGTTGAATCAATATCATTGGACTTATGATCAAGAAGTTATCCCACTTTTAACCGAAGTGATTCCAGTTTGTCCTGTTTGGAGATTTGACAATTTTTTCTTGATTCTAATCAATCCACAATGAATCAAGATGTAAGAAGCTTAATTTGGACTCATTAATAAGTGGATAATCACCCTGAAGTTGAATCAATATCATAGGAGTTATGATGAAATGTTATTATACTTTTAACCGAAGTGATTCCACTTTACCCTGTTTGGAGATTTGGCAATTTATTATTGATACTAATAAAACCAGAATAAATCTGTAACACCCGTCTCCTCCTCTCTTGAGAACGGCGTGGTACTACCGGTACAAAATCAAATTAAACCGATTTATAAAAATATCAAATAAAATATTACAATATTTAATAAAATAAAATCGGATAAATCATTTTTTTACAATTAATAACCTGAATAATTCATATCGAAAAGTTGTATCAAAACCGAATGAAAACCGATATAAATACGACGATCCCCAAGACACCAAACCGTCCAAATATCCGACTACTCGTCATGCTCAACTGAAAGGGGAAGAAAGAGGGGTGAGCAACAGGGGAGTCACTCAGTGAGGTATGGGATGCTAGACACGCAAACCACTGACTAAATAAATAAAACTCCCACTATGGAAGTTTAACTCTAGCATGAACAAACAAGACACCTAAAGCATCACACAGAACAAACAATGCGCTTATAGTGCATAACTAGCTCATACACCCCGCATTCTCCTCATACGGATATACGACATCATAATAAGCGTCGCTAGCCCAGACATCTCTTGACCCCCGCCCGTAACCAATAAGCGTCGAATGCAAACGTCTCTGCACCACGCCCCACACAAATATGCGTCGATAGCCCAGACGTCTCTGAGCCCCCGCCCTCAATATGCGTCGATAGCCCGAATGTCTCCGAACCCCCGCCCTCATAAGCGTTGCTAATCCAGATCTCTCTGAACAACCGCCCTCATAAGCGTTGCTAATCCAGATTTCTCTGAATAGCCGCCCTCTACACATAGTCCCTACTCATATCTATGTATACGTATATATATATAACATCATTTAATCACTCAATCCATATCAAGTTGAATCCTCTAGACCCCTAATTCCGGTTTACATTGAATCTTAACTATCACACAAGACTCGATTCAATCAGACGGAACATGTTTCGAAACTAAACAACGATAGAAAGAATTCTACACTAGTAACATGATTTACGGAATAGACCCTCACCTTTGCCAATATCAATCTCGAAAACTAGAAATGGATCAGAAAAGAATGAAATGACTTGATCACCAAGAAATCTAAGATTTCACCATGTATCTCGACTTCTCACCACGGCACACCTTATCGGAAATTAGAAACGAAACCAGAAATATATTAATAAATATATAAAGCTAGGGTTTATGGAAAATATTACTTGCAGCAAAAGTAACAAGGAAAGAGACATCCCATATTCATAGGTTTTCACGCTTGACCAAACGATATGATTAGGGATCATTTGTCATGAGCATCACGTGACTGATATGGGATAACAAAGGACAAGAGAAAAGAAATAGTGGTTAGTGTAGGGTTAATAAACTTGTAACCCAACAAATTAACACATGCCACTTAACTTCCATGTTTACTCGCGATAGTTGTTGGATGCGGTGGCGAGGCAATACAACGGGTTTGGCTCACGATCATAGATCTCGTACACAAGTCCTCTTGAATGCTTCACGGCTCACGGAAGTGTAGATCGGTGACCGGCAGTAACGAAGGCAGCATCTCCGATTACTCATCTCTTCTCCACGTCTACACCTCTCGGTTCCACTACATATCTCCAAATGAAGCACCAAGGTGGCCTCTAGTGGCATGAATCTCCTCCAGTAATGATGTCTATGATTTTGGTGATGGCTGGCAATGGTGGTGATGAAGACAGCAATGTTGTGACGGTAATGGCGACGATCACGTTCTTCTTCGGTGAAGGACTGCGGCGCAAACCAATCTCCAGACCAGTACAAAATTGAAATGACATGGGGAAGAGAGATCAAGATATCAACAAGGAGAAGAAACATGGCTGAGCTCTTCCCCCTCTCGACGGTGATGTTGACGGCCACCAAAAGAAGAAGAGATTGTGTACGTATATATATAGTTAGGTATAGAAGCGATTAATTTGATAATTTAACCAACCCACCGGTTTGTTAAATGTTTGGTAAAAGAAATTATTAAATAAACCAACTCTTGGTTTTAAAAAAAATAAATTGGGTTGTTACAAAATCAAGATGTAAGAATCTTGATTTGGACTCATAAATCAGTGTAGAATCATCCTGAAGTTGAATCAATATCATTGGACTTATGATGAAGAAGTTATCCCACTTTTAACCGAAGTGATCCCAGTTAACCCTGTTTGGAGATTTGGCAATTTATTCTTGATACTAATAAAACCAGAATGAATCACGATGTAAGAAGCTTGATTTGGATTCATTAATCAATGTACAATCACCCTAGAGTTGAATCAATATCATTGGAGTTATGATGAAGAAGTTATGCCACTTTTAACCGAAGTGATTCCAATTTGCCCTGTTTGGAGATTTGTTTATTTATTCTTGATACTAATATTACCAGAATGAATCACGATGTAAGAAACTTTATTTGGACTCATCAATCAGTGTAGAACCACCCTGAAGTTGAATCAAGATCATAGGAGTTATGATGAAGAAGTTATCACTCTTTTAACCGAAGTGATTCCAGTTTACCATGTTTGGAGATATGACAATTTCTTGTTGATTCTAATCAAACCAGAATGAATCAAGATGTAAGAAGCCTGATTTGGACTCATTAATCAGTGTAGAATCACCCTGAAGTTGAAGCAAGATCATAGGAGTTATGATGAAGAAGTTATCCCACTTTTAACCGAAGTGACTCCAGTTTACCATGTTTGGAGATTTGACAATTTTTTCTTGATTCTTATCAAACCATAATGAATCAAGATGTAAGAAGATTTATTTGGACTCATAAATCAGTGTAGAATCATCCTGAAGTTGAATCAATATCATTGGAGTTATGATGAAGAAGTTATTCCACTTTTAACCGAAGTGATTCTAGTTTGCCCTATTTGGAAATTTGGCCATTTCTTCTTAATACTAATAAAACCAGAATGAATCACGATGTAAGAAGCTTTATTTTGACTCATAAATCAGTGGATAATGACCCCGAAGTTGAATCAATATCATTGGAGTTATGATGAAGAAGTTATTCCACTTTTAAACGAAGTGATTCTAGTTTTTCCTGTTTGGAGATTTGGCAATTTCTTCTTGATTCTAATCAAACCAGAATGAATAAAGATGTAAGAATCTTGATTTGGACTCATAAATCAGTGTAGAATCATCCTTAAGTTGAATCAATATCATTGGACTTATGATCAAGAAGTTATCCCACTTTTAACCGAAGTGATTTCAGTTTGCCATTTTTGGAGATTTGACAATTTCTTCTTGATTCTAATCAATCCAAAATGAATCAAGATGTAAGAAGCTTGATTTGGACTCATTAATAAGTGGATAATCACCCTGAAGTTGAATCAATATCATAGGAGTTATGATGAAGATGTTATTCCACTTTTAACCGAAATGATTTCACTTTACCCTGTTTGGAAATTTGGCAATTTATTATTGAGACTAATAAAACCAGAATAAATCAAGATGTAAGAATCTTTATTTTGACTCATAAATCAGTGTAGAATCATCCTGAAGTTGAATCAATATCATTGGACTTATGATGAAGAAGTTATCCCACTTTTAACCGAAGTGATCCCAGTTAACCCTGTTTGGAGATTTGGCAATTTATTCTTGATACTAATAAAACCAGAATGAATCACGATGTAAAAAGCTTGATTTGGACTCATTAATCAGTGTAGAATCACCCTGGAGTTGAATCAATATCATTGGAGTTATGATGAAGAAGTTATGCCACTTTTAACCGAAGTGATTCCTGTTTGCCCTGTTTGTAGATTTGGCAATTTATTCTTGATACTAATAAAACCAGAATGAATCACGATGTAAGAAACTTGATTTGGACTCATCAATCAGTGTAAGTTATCCAACTTTTAACCGAAGTGATTCTAGTTTACCATGTTTGGAGATATGGCAATTTCTTCTTGATACAAATAAAACCAGAATGAATGACTATGTAAGAAGCTTGATTTGGACTCATAAATAAGCTTAGAATCACCCTGAATTTGAATCAAGATCATAGGAGTTATGATGAAGAAGTTATCTCATTTTTAACCGAAGTGACTCCATTTTACCCTGTTTGGAGATTTGACAATTTCTTCTTGATTCTAATCAAACCAGAATGAATCAAGATGTAAGAAGCTTTATTTGGACTGATAAATCAGTTGATAATCACCCTGAAGTTGAATCAATATCATAGGAGTTATGATGAAGATGTTATTCCACTTTTAACCGAAGTGATTCCAGTTTATCCTGTTTGGAGATTTGGCAATTTCTTCTTGATTCTAATCAAACCAGAATAAATCAAGATGTAAGAATCTTGATTTGGACTCATTAATCAGTGTAGAATAACCCTGGATTTGAATCAATATCATTGGAGTGATGATGCAGAAGTTATGCCACTTTTAACCGAAGTGATTCCAGTTTAACTTGTTTGGAGATTTGGCAATTTCTTCTTGATACTAATAAAACCAGAATGAATCACGATTTAAGAAGATTGATTTGGACTCATAAATCAGTGTAGAACCATCCTGAAGTTGAAGCAAGATCATAGGAGTTATGGTGAAGAAGTTATCCCACTTTTAACCGATGTGATTCCAAATTACCATGTTTGGAGATATGACAATTTCTTCTTGATACAAATAAAACCAGAATGAATCAAGATGTAAGAAGCTTGATTTGGAATCATAAATCAGTTTATAATCACCCTGAAGTTGAATAAAGATCTTAGGAGTTATGATGAAGAAGTTATCCCACTTTTAACCGAAGTGACTCCAATTTACCCTATTTGGAGATTTGACTATTTCTTCTTGATACTAATAAAACCAGAATAAACCACGATGTAAAAATATTTATTTGGACTCATAAATCAGTGGATAATCACCCTGAACTTGAATCAAAATCATTGGAGTTATGATGAAGAAGTTATACCACTTTTAACCGAAGTGATTCTAGTTTACCCCCTTTTGGAGATTTGGCAATTTCTTCTTGATTCTAATCAAACCAGAATGAATCAAGATGTAATAAGATTTATTTGGACTCATAAATCAGTGTAGAATCATCCTGAAGTTGAATCAATATCATTGTACTTATGATGAAGAAGTTATCCCACTTTTAACCGAAGTGATTCCAGTTTACCATGTTTGGAGATATGGCAATTTCTTCTTGATACAAATAAAACCAGAATGAATCAAGATGTATGAAGTTTTATTTGGACTTATAAATCAGTGGATAATCACCCTGAAGTTGAATCAATATCATAGGAGTTATGATGAAGAAGTTATCCCACTTTTAACCGAAGTGATTCCAGTTTACCCTTTTTGGAGATATGACAATTTCTTGTTGATTCTAATCAAACCAGAATGAATCAAGATGTAAGAAGCTTGATTTGGACTCATTAATCAGTGTAGAATCACCCTGAAGTTGAAGCAAGATCATAGGAGTTATGGTGAAGAAGTTATCCCACTTTTAACCGAAGTGACTCCAGTTTACCCTGTTTGGAGATTTGACAATTTCTTCTTGATACTAATCAAACCAGAATGAATCAAGATGTAAGAAGCTTGATTTGGACTTATAAATCACAGTATAATCATCCTTAATTTGAATCAATATCATAGGGGTTATGATGAAGATCTTATCCCACTTTTAACCGAAGTGACTCCAATTTACCCTGTTTGGAGATTTGGCAATTTCTTCTTGATTCTAATCAAACCAGAATTAATCAAGATGTAAGAAGCTTTATTTGGACTCATAAATCAGTGTAGAATCATCCTGAAGTTGAATCAATATCATTATACTTATGATGAAGAAGTTATCCCACTTTTAACCGAAGTGATTCCAGTTTTTTCTGTTTGGAGATTTGGCAATTTATTATTGATACTAATAAAACCTAAATGAATCACGATGTAAGAAGCTTGATTTGGACTCATTAATCAGTGTAGAATCACCCTGAAGTTGAAGCAAGATCATAGGAGTTATGATGAAGAAGTTATCCCACTTTTAACCGAAGTGCTTCCAGTTTACCATGTTTGGAGATATGGCAATATCTTCTTGATAAAAATAAAACCAGAATGAATCACGATTTAAGAAGTTTGATTTGGACTCATAAATAAGTTTAGAATCACCCTGAATTTGAGTCAAGATCATAGGAGTTATGATGAAGAAGTTATCCCACTTTTAACCGAAGTGACTCCAGTTTACCCTGTTTGGAGATTTGACAATTTCTTCTTGATTCTAATAAAACCAGAATGAATCAAGATGTAAGAAACTTGATTTGGACTCATATATCAGAGTAGAATCATCCTGAATTTGAATCATTATCATTGGAGTTATGATGAAGATCTTATCCCACTTTTAACCGAAGTGACTCCAGTTTACCATGTTTGGAGATTTGGCAATTTCTTCTTGATTCTAATCAAACCAGAATGAATCATGATGTAAGAATCTTTATTTGGAATCATAAATCAGTGTAGAATCATCCTGAAGTTGAATCAATATCATTGTACTTATGATGAAGAAGTTATCCCACTTTTAACCTAAGTGTTTCCAGTTTTCCAAGTTTGGAGATTTGACAATTTATTATTGATACTAATAAAACCAGAATGAATCACGATGTAAGAAGCTTGATTTGGACTCATTAATCAGTGTAGAATCACCCTGAAGTTGAAGCAAAATCATAGGAGTTATGATGAAGATGTTATCCCACTTTTAACCGAAGTGACTCCAGTTTACCAAGTTTGGAGATTTGGCAATTTCTTCTTGATTCTAATCAAACCAGAATGAAACAAGATGTAAGAAGCTTGAATTGGACTCATAAATCAGAGTAGAATCATCCTGAATTTGATTCAATATCATTGGAGTTATGATGAAGATTTTATTCCAGTTTTAACCGAAGTGATTCCAGTTTACCCTGTTTGGAGAGTTGGCAATTTCTTCTTGATACTAATAAAACCAGAACGAATCTCGATGTAAGAATCTTGATTTGGACACATAAATAAGTGTATAATCATCCTGAAGTTGAATCAATATCATTGGAGTTATGATGAAGAAGTTATGCCACTTTTAACCGAAGTGATTCCAGTTTACCCTGTTTGGAGATTTGGCAATTTATTATTGATACTAATAAAACCAGAATGAATCACGATTTAAGAAGCTCATTAATCAGTGTAGAATCACCCTGAAGTTTAAGCAAGATCATAGGAGTTATGATGAAGATGTTATCCCACTTTTAACCGAAGTGAC
Source organism: Moricandia moricandioides (assembly GCA_905132885.1). Taxonomy (NCBI): domain Eukaryota; kingdom Viridiplantae; phylum Streptophyta; class Magnoliopsida; order Brassicales; family Brassicaceae; genus Moricandia; species Moricandia moricandioides. Next base: position 25,888 of record CAJHQQ010004059.1, read on the forward strand.
TCCAGTTTACCATGTTTGGAGATTTGTCAATTTCTTCTTGATTCTAATCAAACCAGAATGAATCAAGATTTAAGAAGCTTGATTTGGACTCATATGTCAGAGTAGAATCATCCTGAATTTGAGTCAATATCATTGGAGTTATGATGAAGATCTTATTCCAGTTTTAACCGAAGTGATTCCAGTTTACCCTGTTTGGAGAGTTGGCAATTTTTTCTTGATACTAATAAAACCAGAACGAATCACGATGTAAGAATCTTGATTTGGACACATAAATAAGTATATAATCATCCTGAAGTTGAATCAATATCATTGGAGTTATGATGAAGAAGTTATGCCACTTTTAACCGAAGTGATTCCAGTTTACCCTGTTTGGAGATTTGGCAATTTATTGTTGATACTAATAAAACCAGAATGAATCACGAAGTAAGAAGCTTGATTTGGACTCATTAATCAGTGTAGAATCACCCTGAATTTGAAGCAAGATCATAGGAGTTATGATGAAGAAGTTATCCCACTTTTAACCGAAGTGACTCCAGTTTACCTTGTTTGGAGATTTGACAATTTCTTCTTGATTCTAATTAAACCAGAATGAATCAAGATGTAAGAAGCTTGATTTGGACTCATATATCAGAGTAGAATCATCCTGAATTTGAGTCAATATCATTGGAGTTATGATGAAGATCTTATCCCACTTTTAACCGAAGTGACTCCAGTTTACCCTGTTTGGAGATTTGGCAATTTGTTCTTGATTCTAATCAAACCAGAATGAATAAAGATGTAAGAAGCTTGATTTGGACTCATAAATCAGGGTAGAATCATCCTGAATTTGAGTCAATATCATTGGAGCTATGATGAAGATCTTATTCCAGTTTTAACTGAAGTGATTCCAGTTTACCCTGTTTGGAGAGTTTGCAATTTCTTCTTGATACTAATAAAACCAGAACGAATCACGATGTAAGAATCTTGATTTGGACACATAAATAAGTGTATAATCATCCTGAAGTTGAATCAATATCATTGGAATTATGATGAAGAAGTTATGCCACTTTTAACCGAAGTGATTCCAGTTTACCCTGTTTGGAGATTTGGCAATTTATTGTTGATACTAATAAAACCAGAATGAATCACGAAGTAAGAAGCTTGATTTGGACTCATTAATCAGTGTAGAATCACCCTGAATTTGAAGCAAGATCATAGGAGTTTTGATGAAGAAGTTATCCCACTTTTAACCGAAGTGACTCCTGTTTACCTTGTTTGGAGATTTGACAATTTCTTCTTGATTCTAATCAAACCAGAATGAATCAAGATGTAAGAAGCTTCATTTGGACTCATATATCAGAGTAGAATCATCCTGAATTTGAGTCAATATCATTGGAGTTATGATGAAGATATTATCCCACTTTTAACCGAAGTGACTCCAGTTTACCCTGTTTGGAGATTTGGCAATTTCTTCTTGATTCTAATCAAACCATAATGAATCAAGATGTAAGAAGCTTGATTTGGACTCATAAATCAGAGTAGAATCATCCTGAATTTGAGTCAATATCATTGGAGTTATGATGAAGATCTTATTCCAGTTTTAACCGAAGTGATTCCAGTTTACCCTGTTTGGAGAGTTGGCAATTTCTTCTTGATTCTAATAAAACCAGAACGAATCACGATATAAGAATCTTGATTTGGACACATAAATAAGTGTATAATCATCCTGAAGTTGAATCAATATCATTGGAGTTATGATGAAGAAGTTATGCCACTTTTAACCGAAGTGATTCCAGTTTACCCTGTTTGGAGATTTGGCAATTTATTGTTGATACTAATAAAACCAGAATGAATCACGATGTAAGAAGCTTGATTTGGACTCATTAATCAGTGTAGAATCACCCTGAATTTGAAGCAAGATCATAGGAGTTATGATGAAGAAGTTATCCCACTTTTAACCGAAGTGACTCCAGTTTACCTTGTTTGGAGATTTGACAATTTCTTCTTGATTCTAATTAAACCAGAATGAATCAAGATGTAAGAAGCTTGATTCGGAATCATATATCAGAGTAGAATCATCCTGAATTTGAGTCAATATCATTGGAGTTATGATGAAGATCTTATCCCACTTTTAACCGAAGTGACTCCAGTTTACCCTGTTTGGAGTTTTGGCAATTTGTTCTTGATTCTAATCAAACCAGAATTAATAAAGATGTAAGAAGCTTGATTTGGACTCATAAATCAGAGTAGAATCATCCTGAATTTGAGTCAATATCATTGGAGTTATGATGAAGATCTTATTCCAGTTTTAACCGAAGTGATTCCAGTTTACCCTGTTTGGAGAGTTGGCAATTTCTTCTTGATTCTAATCAAACCAGAATGAATAAAGATGTAAGAATCTTGATTTGGACTCATAAATCAGTGTAGAATTATCCTGAAGTTGAATCAATATCATTGGACTTATGATCAAGAAGTTATCTTACTTTTAACCGAAGTGATTCCAGTTTGCCATGTTTGGAGATTTGACAATTTCTTCTTGATTCTAATCAATCCACAATGAATCAATATTTAAGAAGCTTGATTTGGACTCATTAACAAGTGGATAATCACCCTGAATTTGAATCAATATCATAGGAGTTATGATGAAGATGTTATTCCACTTTTAACCGAAGTGATTCCACTTTACCCTGTTTGGAGATTTGGCAATTTATTATTGATAATTATATAACCAGAATAAATCAAGATTTAATAATATTGATTTTGACTCATAAATCAGTGTAGAATCATCCTGAAGTTGAACCAATATCATTGGACTTATGATGAACAAGTTATCCCACGTTTAACCGAAGTGATCCCAGTTAACCCTGTTTGGAGATTTGGCAATTTATTCTTGATACTAATAAAACCAGAATGAATCACGATGTAAGAAGCTTGACTTGGACTCATTAATCAGTGTAGAATCACCCTGGAGTTGAATCAATATCATTGGAGTTATGATGAAGAAGTTATGCCACTTTTAACGGAAGTGATTTCAATTTGCCCTGTTTGGAGATTTGGCAATTTATTCTTGATACTAATAAAACCAGAATGAGTCACGATGTAAGAAACTTTATTTGGAATCATCAATTAGTGTAGAACCACCCTGAAGTTGAATCAAGATCAAAAGAGTTATGATGAAGAAGTTATCCCACTTTTAACCGAAGTGATTCTAGTTTGCCCTGTTTGGAGATTTGACAATTTCTTCTTGATTCTAATCAATCCACAATGAATCAAGATTTAAGAAGCTTGATTTGGACTCATTAATAAGTGGATAATCACCCTGAAGTTGAATCAATATAATAGGAGTTATGATGAAGATGTTATTCCACTTTTCACCGAAGTGATTCCACTTTACCCTGTTTGGAGATTTGGCAATTTATTATTGATACTAATAAAACCAGAATAAATCAAGATGTAAGAATCTTGATTTGGACTCATAAATCAGTGTAGAATCATCCTGAAGTTGAATCAATATCATTGGACTTATGATGAAGAAGTTATCCCACTTTTAACCGAAGTGATCCCAGTTAACCCTGTTTGGAGATTTGGCAATTTATTCTTGATACTAATAAAACCAGGACTTATTAATCAGTGTAGAATCACCCTGGAGTTGAATCAATATCATTGGAGTTATGATGAAGAAGTTATGCCACTTTTAACCGAAGTGATTCCAGTTTGTCCTGTTTGGAGATTTGGCAATTTATTCTTGATACTAATAAAACCAGAATGAATCACGATGTAAGAAACTTGATTTGAACTCATTAATCATTGTAGAACCACCCTGAAGTTGAAGCAAGATCATAGGAGTTATGATGAAGATGTTATCCCACTTTTAACCGAAGTGACTCTAGTTTACCCTGTTTGGAGATTTGACAATTTCTTCTTGATTCTAATCAAACTAGAATGAATCAAGATGTAAGAAGCTTTATTTGGACTCATAAATCAGTATAGAATCATCCTGAAGTTGAATCAATATCATTGGAGTTATGATGAAGAAGTTATCCCACTTTTAACCGAAGTGATTCCAGTTTGCCCTATTTTGAGATTTGGCAAATTCTTCTTGATACTAATAAAACCAGAATGAATCACGATCTAATAAGCTTGATTTTAACTCATAAATCAGTGTGGAACCACCCTGAAGTTGAAGCAAGATCATAGGAGTTATGATGAAGAAGTTATACCACTTTTAACCGAACTGACTCCAGTTTGTCATGTTTGGAGATTTGACAATTTCTTCTTAATTCTAATCAAACTAGAATGAATCAAGACGTAAGAAGCTTTATTTGGACTCATAAATCAGTGGATAATAACCCTGAAGTTGAATCAATATCATAGGAGTTATGATGAAGATGTTATTCCACTTTTAACCGAAGTGATTCCAGTTTACCATGTTTGGAGAATTGGCAATTTCTTATTGATTCTAATCAAACCAGAATGAATCAATATGTAATAATCTTGATTTGGACTCATAAATCAGTTTAGAATCATCCTGAAGTTGAATCAATATCATTGGACTTATGATGAAGAAGTTATCCCACTTTTAACCGAAGTGATCCAAATTAACCCTGTTTGGAGATTTGGCAACTTATTCTTTATACTAATAAAACCAGAATGAATAACGATGTAAGAAGCTTGATTTGGACACATTAATCAGTGTAGAATCACCCTGGAGTTGAATCAATATCATTGGAGTTATGATGAAGAAGTTATGCTACATTTAACCGAAGTGATTCCAGTTTACCATGTTTGGAGATTTGTCAATTTCTTCTTAATAAAAATAAAACCAGAATGAATCACGATGTAAGAAGCTTGATTTGGACTCATAAATAATTTTAGAATCACCCTGAATTTGAATCAAGATCATAGGAGTTATGATGAAGAAGTTATCCCACTTTTAACCGAAGTGTCTCAAGTTTACCGTGTTTGGAGATTTGACAATTTCTTCTTGATTCTAATCAAGCCAGAATTAATCAAGATGTAAGAATCTTGATTTGTACTCATAAATCAGTGGATAATGACCCTGAAGTTGAATCAATATCATTGGAGTTACGATGAAGAAGTTATCCCACTTTTAATCGAAGTGATTCCAGTTTACCCTGTTTGGAGATTTCACAATTTCTTATTGATTCTAATCAAACCAGAATGAATCATGATGTAAGAAGCTTGATTTGGACTCATATATCAGAGTAGAATCATCCTGAATTTGAATCAATATCATTGGAGTTATGATGAAGATCTTATCCCACTTTTAACCGAAGTGACTCCAGTTTACCCTGTTTGGAGATTTGGCAATTTCTTCTTGATTCTAATCAAACCAGAATGAATCAAGAAGCAAGAAGCTTTATTTGGACTCATAAATCAGTGTAGAATCATCCTGAAGTTGAATCAATATCATTGTACTTATGATGAAGAAGTTATCCCACTTTTAACCGAAGTGTTCCAGTTTTCCCTGTTTGGAGATTTGGCAATTTATTATTGATACTAATACAACCAGAATGAATCACGATGTAAGAAGCTTGATTTGGACTCAATAATCAGTGCAGAATCACCCTGAAGTTGAAGCAAGATCATAGGAGTTATGATGAAGATGTTATCCCACTTTTAACCGAAGTGACCCTAGTTTACCATGTTTGGAGATTTGACAATTTCTTCTTGATTCTAATCAAACCAGAGTGAATCAAGATGTAAGAAGATTTATTTGGACTCATAAATCAGTATATAATCATCATGAAGTTGAATCAATATCATTGGAGTTGTGATGAAGAAGTTATCCCACTTTTAACCGAAGTGATTCCAGTTTGCCCTATTTGGAGATTTGGCAATTTCTTCTTGATACTAATAAAACCAGAATGAATCACGATGTAATAAGTATGATTTTAACTCATAAATCAGTGTGGAACCACCCTGAAGTTAAAGCAAGATCATAGGAGTTATGATGAAGAAGTTATCCCACTTTTAACCGAAGTGACTCCAGTTTACCCTGTTTGGAGCTTTGACAATTTCATCTTGATTCTAATCAAACCAGAATGAATCAAGATGTAAAAAGCTTTATTTGGACTCATTAATCAGGGTAGAATAACCCTGGAGGTGAATCAATATCATTGGAGTTATGATGAAGAAGTTATGCTACCTTTAACCGAAGTGATTCCAGTTTACCCTGTTTGGAGATTTGGCAATTTCTTCTTGATACTAATAAAATAAGAATGAAGTACGATGTAAGAAGCTTGATTTGGAATCATAAATCAGTGTAGAACCACCCTGAAGTTGAAGCAAGATCATAGGAGTTATGATGAAGAAGTTATACCACTTTTAACCGAACTGACTCCAGTTTGTCATGTTTGGAGATTTGACAATTTCTTCTTAATTCTAATCAAACTAGAATGAATCAAGACGTAAGAAGCTTTATTTGGACTCATAAATCAGTGGATAATAACCCTGAAGTTGAATCAATATCATAGGAGTTATGATAAAGATGTTATTCCACTTTTAACCAAAGTGATTCCAGTTTACCCTGTTTGGAGAATTGGCAATTTCTTCTTGATTCTAATCAAACCAGAATGAATCAAGATGTAATAATATTGATTTGGACTCATAAATCATTTTAGAATCATCCTGAAGTGAATCAATATCATTGGACTTATGATGAAGAAGTTATCCCACTTTTAACCGAAGTGATCCCAGTTAACCCTGTTTGGAGATTTGGCAACTTATTCTTGATATTAATAAAACCAGAATGAATCACGATGTAAGAAGCTTGATTTGGACACATTAATTAGTGTAGAATCACCCTGGAGTTAAATGAATATCATTGGAGTTATGATGAAGAAGTTATGCCACTTTTAACCGAAGTGATTCCAGTTTACCCTGTTTGGAGATTTTTCAATTTCTTCTTGATACAAATAAAACCAGAATGAATCACGATGTAAGAATCTTGATTTGGACTCATAAATAATTTTAGAATCACCCTGAATTTGAATCAAAATCATAGGAGTTATGATGAAGAAGTTATCCCACTTTTAACCGAAGTGATTCCAGTTTACCATGTTTGGAGATATGACAATTTCTTGTTGATTCTAATCAAACCAGAATGAATCAAGATGTAACAAGCTTGATTTGGACTCATTAATCAGTGTAGAATCACCCTGAAGTTGAAGCAAGATCATAGGAGTTATGATGAAGAAGTTATCCCACTTTTAACCGAAGTGACTCCAGTTTACCATGTTTGGAGATTTGCCATTTTTTTCTTGATTCTAATCAAACCTGAGTGAATCAAGATGTAAGAAGATTTATTTGGACTCATAAATCAGTATATAATTATCCTGAAGTTGAATCAATATCATTGGAGTTTGATGAAGAAGTTATCCCACTTTTAACCGAAGTGATTCCAGTTTGCCCTATTTGGAGATTTGGCAATTTCTTCCTTGATACTAATAAAACCAGAATGAATCACGATGTAAATAAAGCTTGATTTTAACTCATAAATCAGTGTGGAACCACCCTGAAGTTAAAGCAAGATCATAGGAGTTATGATGAA
>CAJHQQ010004060.1:0-33425 GCA_905132885.1 Moricandia moricandioides
CAGCTCCCACATTTAAAGCATTGAATTTGAGACCTTTGCTGTCTATTTTGATCATTGCTTGTATTTTTGTTTTTGAAGAAACAATCTGCTTCATAGTGATTGTTCTTTCGACAATGATTGCACCATCTTGGCTTTCTATAATTATGTTCAGGACTCTCAAAATTTTGGTTGCTTCCTTGGCTTACTTGAACTGTTTTCTTAAACTTTGCATAGAATGCCCCTTCTTGAACTTTGATCTTCTCTTTCGACAAGTCGATTTTCTTGCACCTGAAGTGCCTTCATGAGCTCTTGTAATGTTAGTGTTTTAAGGTCTTTTGTTTGTTCAATCACAGCGACATATGGATCATACTTAGTTTGTTAAGGAAGATAACACTTTTGACACAAGATACTCCTCTGGCATATTGTCACCATGTGCTTTCATCTCGTTGCTTAACTCAATGATTCTTTTTACGAAGTCCTTTATTGTTTCTTTTGTTGTTTGCTTTACACTCCAGAAGTTTTCTCTCAGCCTTTGAAGTCTTATTTGTGATATTTTTGGGTCTCCTCTGTATTCAGTGTGAGAAGATCCCATGCCGCTTTAGCTGTCTCTTCATCCAGACACTCTTCCTCCGAGAATACTTTCACTTAAAGCACTATGAATGATCTGCAAGGCAACCTGATCCTTGACCTCGAGTTCTTCCCATTCTTCGATAGTAATAACCCCCTTTTTTTCTTCTGTATAATTTTTATTTGGTCTCTTAGGAATTCCTTCTATAACAATGGTCCATAGAGATCTTGATTTTAAAATTGCTTTCATCCTTTTAACCCAAAGGCTAAAGTTCTTTCCGTCAAACACCAGAATGATTTGAGTTGTGTTTTGTTGTATTTGCTCCATCTTATCTTTAGATTCTTTCTGATTTCTTGTGACTTGAGGTTTTACTTGTAATCTTAGTGATTTGTGATAGTCTTAGGCTCCTAGGATCTCAGCTTTGCTCTGATACCATGTTGGAGTTTTGTGGTGTTGTCGGTAAGTTCTTTATCTCTCTCAGAACAAGTTCAAAATGAAAACTACTGCTTAATTTTGAAAGAAAACTTTTATTGATATATATGATTCTTTTGTCGTTAGACTAAAATATATATAAGGCTTATCCTTAACATCTACTAATACTAAAAGTTGAATATCCTTAATAGAGAGGCATGCCACGTCTGCCTAATAAATCGACCAATTAGAAAAAGCTTTTTGCCACGTCATTTCTGCTTAGCCAATTCTTAAAAAAAATTGGGCCTCCTGTGTTTGGGCTCTTAAATCTCCCAAAATCAACTCTATGCGCCTCATATACGGCCCAGGTGAATCACCTAAAATCGTTAATCTACTCAGTTTTTGATCTTTTTCTAATCTCCGTTACCCATCCTCCTCTGCAATTTTGATCTTCTTCTAATCTCCGTTACCCATCCTCATCTGCAATCAATCGTTTACTTTAATTCCCTCTTAAAGATTCCTTTCACCTCCCTCTCTTTCTCATCCTTTATCAACTCCTTCTTTTAGCTTTTGACAAAACCTTCAGTAAGCTCAAGCTATGGTGATGAAACCCAACGAAATTCACATATTTCAACCGGAAAATCTCTTATGGCTTTGTATTTCACATCTCACCATGTCCATCTTGATCTGAATTACAATTCCAACTCATACATTTATGTCGTCCTATGGTGCATGCGCATATTCAATCACAAGAGTATGTGTTCTTATGACTCTCCCAACATTAGTATATAATATATGTATTTAGGAATACTAGATTCTAAAAATTTAGGAGATAAGAAACTGTTCAAAATCTGAATCATATCTACACAATCAGTTGTCTTGAATCTAATCTGGTAGTTATAATCTTTTTCAGGAGGCATGTTATAAAGCTGTACTGCTAATGTTTTGCAACATTTAGTTGCATGTTTTGACCATGTTCCTCTTCACAGTCAACGTTTTCAGTGGATCGAATTTCTTTGAATGGTTATTGTTTCTTTAGAGTATTATTCCTTAAATAGCTTCTCTTGTGTTAGTTTGTCTTAAGTTTTGATATCAATTTTGTGATTTTAATCATCTGCAATAAAGTTGAACACAAGAGGCGTACTTTAGCCGCCTTTCCTTTGTTTATGATTAGATTTTTCTTTTGTATTGAGTGTGAATTTATTTATTTAATTTGAAACCAACGAGTCCAACTAATCTGTGGTTTAGTTCATGCTATGCGTTTTTGTTTGTTCTGGACTACTTCTTTAGTTGCTTGCTTAGATTATTCTATAAATCGTTTTCTTTATGTAATTGTGCATTGTCTCAACACTTTCAAACACATGATGAAAGAAGTAGCTATCTACGAACTCAGAAGGTGTGATGGTAACATTTGTTAATTTCAAAGGCGGAGCATTGCGCTGATTCGTAAATGATTTACAAGTTTTGGAGGTTAATGACATTGGATAGACACATGCTTCGTACTATATAGCTTATGCTTTGCGTATGGAGTTTAAGTGTAAGGTGGAAAACGCCACTGAGATTTTAATCTCAGAATATCTAGGTAATGTTCTTCATCATCATCGTAGTTTCACAGTCAACTTTTGTCACACGGCTAAATATAAAAGTGTTTAACTTTGTTTATAAAGGCCAAGTCTATGGAAAAGTTGAATGATTCTTCCAAAAAATTATGGTGAGAACTATGAGAAGATCCAAAACAGTTGATGAAGTAAGATACTTAATGTTTCTACCTACCAACAAGAACCAAAGGAGAATGACCTTCGTCAAGGGGCACTATATTTGTCTAGCGGGGATAACAATAGTGAGTTTCACATTAACTTCTACTTTTTTAAATCATTGAATTTTTCTAATAAGCTCTCTTAAATGAAAATGTTTTCTACAGATACAAGAAGGTAAGCGTTTGGATCACAAACCAAAAACCCAAAGCCGAAATAGTAAGTCATTCGGTATTTCTCTGTTTTTTTAATCTTCAAGCATATACAAACTTTACCAAAATTTAACTTATTTTGCAACTCACTATGATATGGTGCAGCTCATTCAAAGCACCTTCTCTTATCTACACTGAAACTACATGCTTGGAGGCAGAGCCGCAGAGCACAAAGGAGAGGTCAAAGAAAACAATTCTTTATCTAAAAAATGGACACATTCAAGGTTTCTACTATGTGCTAACCTCCAAAACAAAACTAAATTACCTCTAAAAATTGATCGCCTACCTGCAGCCTCTGCTTACTCTTTTGAAGGATTTAGTAGGAATATGATTCATTCACGAGAACTATCATGATGTGTGTATCCAACAGTTTCGTACACTGAACATCCTCCACTCAATTCCATACGTGAGTTTATCTCTTCCTTTCACGACAATTCAAGTTCTTGAGTTTTTGTTAATTGAACATTTTGTTTATTATGTTTCTCTTTGACTTTTATGTCTAACACTTTCAAAGATTTGTAGATATGACCTTTTATTACTACGTACTATTTCTTGGTTATAAGTAGTGAGCTTACAATAACTCATGGATGAGAAGCTCAACTTGACTATTCCAATCTTAAAAAAGTATTGCTTGATGAATCCTTCCTTTGCTAGATAATGTTTTACCTAATTTTTATACTAAATAACACTTATTAAATGTGTTGCAGAATCTAGAAATCAAGAAAATCATTGAGGAGAAGAAATTATCAATAGACAATGGTTGCTCAGTATTCTGCGGAATCCACCTTAAGAGGGGTTCATACTGCACAAAAAGATGATTTTATGCCTCCAATTGAGGCCATCCTTGCTCCATTAGAAGCTGAGCTTAAGATTTCACGATTAGAGGTAGTTGACGTTGTCTTTGTAAGTTTAATTTCTTGCTCTCTTACTTGATATAGGGATATTGAAAATTGATGAAGTCACTGATCAACTTTTTTTTGCCTAGGTTGGGAAGGTTTAAGAAGATAAGATGGTTTTAAATCGTCTAACTTAATCAAAATAAGCTACCTTACTTAATGCTGAGAGGACCACTGGAGGTGCCATGGCAAAAGCAGTGATGGTTGATGATGTTAAACATAGAAATCAGGAGTTAAAGAAACAAAAATAAATCTGATTGGTTCTGTAGTTATCATCTTATTCTTTGTATGTTTCTGAACACGCTAGAGATAGGAAATCTTCATGTACAACTATGTTATGACGCTCAAAGACAAAAGTTTGAAAGCTGTTCTATTGTACTTGCCATAACCAATTTTCATTCGTGGACAGATATATGTTGTCCTATCAAGAGTTGTTTTAATCAAAAGGCTAAGAATCATACAAGGAGAAAATCAAAACTCTCGAAAGAGCAAAAAATATTGTTAATAAAGAAATAAACAATGGCTTTACAACGAAGAGGAATTCGCTTGAGAGAAACAACAAGAACACCATTGGGCGGCGGGATCCACCAGCAGGAGGAGAATGATGGAGGATGTTTCAAACTACGGATCATATCAATTTTCAACGTTAGAATCATGTAAAAAAGGAGTCGTAACAGAGCTATACAACGTAGCTTGCTATCTTATTTTCTAAGCTCGGCCACAAACAAATTGACCACCTTAAAGGATCGTTGTTCTCTTTAGCTTAACATTGGAGCATTTAAAAAAAAAACTTATGGTTCAAATCAAACTATATTACCAATTAGATTAAATATAACAAAGCACTAACAAAGATAAAAAGAAAATTTAAACCAAAATAAACATGAATAATGAGTACTATATGCAACCAAAACACTAAAAATGATACATAACTATTGAGAAAGAATATATAAAACCACATTTTCATTTAAATAAACAGAAAATATCCAGAAGTAGTTAATACACTTTTAAACTAAGAAACAACAGTTAATCAATAAAACAACAATCAATCATACAATCACTGTTTTGTCGTAGCAAATATATTATATGAAAGATGATACCGGTATTAAGAAATTAACCAGTCATAAATTAACATTTCAAAATAATAAATAAAAAATAAAAGAAATGTTTAAATGAATCAAATATTAAGTTAAAAACTTAATATCATATTTTATATACTTCTAATTCATTTTATGTTAGAAATATAAAAATTGATTTACTAAATTTAATATTACACCATCAAATATATTAAAAGTGGTTTCAGATCTATTTCGGTATTCAAAAGTTGATTTCACATTAATGATATTGTGTATAGTGCTATTTTAAGTGTATTATTGAAGAAATATTTTCTTTCTATTTATTTATTTATTATATAATTTTTTTCAGTTATGATGATCTAAACCGCATAAAAAATAACCAAAAAATCATATTAGTTATACTAAAATTGTAAATTAAATATACCATAAAATGAAATTTTCACATATACATAAAAATGATAACTTTTGAAAATGTATAAACCGCGCATAGCGCGGTGAGAATCTCTAGTGGTTATAAAACTTAAATTAGGTAAGTGACCATCACTTATATTAATCTGTAATTTGTATATTAATTGAAATTTTGTAATCCATTATTATTAATTGATTTTAAATATTTTACTAAAATCTTGGTTATTATATTTAAATTATCTCTATTAAATTTTAAAGGTTTTTCAAATCTTGTGTTACATTTTATAACATCTTTACTAAAAGGTAATAGTCCCTATGTTTTACCTAGATTTTCATTTCATAGTTTTTATGGATGTGAATAAATTATTTAAAAACTCCATATCCTATATTTATCTCTCTAATTAATACATAAATCCAATAAAGTTAAACTATTTAAAAAATTGCATTAAAAATAGAAGACAACTCTTTATGAAACAAAAATTAAAAAAAAACACTCTTTATAAAATGGAGAATATATTGTTTAATTGATCATTTGAATACCATATACTTAAAGTTTTATATTTCATATATTCTTGTAACTTATTTGACTTAAAATATTTTCATAGAATCTAAATTTAATTTCCTATATAAAATATAGAAATCCAAATCTAATATTTCATCCTTGAATGTTGATCAAATATATATATATATATATATATATATAAGTTATCCTTAAAATTTTGTTTCATCTAATCTATTAAAATAGAGTCATATTTTATCTACTAATAAAAAGTCATTGGACCATTTCATTAGTAATTTTTATTATATTAAAAATAATATTTATATATTATATTATTTGAATAAAATATACTAGTACACATAAGGAATATTCTACTATAAACTATTTATTTTTTAATATTTCCTATTTTACTTTAACAAAATCTTATAAAATCTTTTGATTATTAATTTAAATAATTCATTAAATTCGTAATTATTATTAAAATAATAGAAATTAGTATTTTTTTTAAATTTAAATACAGAAAAGATATTTTAATTTATAAATTTAAATTATAAAATTAGAAATATAAATTTAAGTTTAATAAGAACAAATTATACAAGATAAAATTTATATTATCTAATTATATGATTTTTTAGTTTATAGTTGATGGTTTATGTTTGTAAATTAAATAAAAGAAATGTATCTTATTTAAATTACAAAATCTTTAAAATAAATTTTAATCAATGAGAATTATAAACAAAATTTAATTCATTTTCATTAGAAAACATCAAAAAAATTAATGAAATGGGTTACATTGATAAATTATTTTATTTTGATTCGTATATGATTATGTTTATTTTAAGAATATATTAAATAAAAATAAATTATATATTAATATTTGTTGTTTCATAAAAATAAAAAAGTATGAATAAAATTATATATTTATATATTAATAATATCAAATAAGACATATTAAGTTACATAATACAAAAGACCAAATAATAATAAATATTTATCAATTTGTCATAAAACTTAAATATAAATATATAAATATGATTAAAATCTAGTTTGTTGTTAATATAAGATAGAGGCTGAGGTGTGACCCGAAGCTGGAGTGGAAAGCTTACCTGCTGCAGAAGAATGTTGATGTAACGTGAGATCAATAGCCAACAACGTGAGAAGAAATGATGTAGCGGAAGATTAAAGGATAGAAATAGATCTCTTGATTCTAAGAGTATTTAGAATAGAGTTTGAGAATATTATTCCCAATGCTTTAATAAAAGCTCTTCATTTAGAAATAATCTTTCATGTGATATAAAAACTTGTTTGACTATGAAAGCTCAATGTATATTCAATATCAAAATCTAGGCATAAAAAATATTTATATAAAAATCAAATAACATTAAAACTATTAAAACACTTAAAGATAATCCTAACTAATTAAGATAAATACTAAAAATTATAAACTAGATAATAATATATTTAGAATATATCCAAATATTTGTATGCATAATTTTCTCCGGACTAGAAAAAATTCGCCGTCGAGTCTTAGCCCTTGATGTTGGATAATTCCAACCTTGTAGAAACTTAACATATTATTGGATGTTTAATATGTTTAGAGATAAACACAAAAGGAAATCTAGAATAGGAAAAAGAAGTTTTCTATTAGATTAAGTTTGTGTTTTCCATATCCCACATATTAAAGGGAATTGTCATTCACTATAAATATAGACCTTATGGAGAGGTGTTCCATAAGAGATCTATGAGAAACATTGTGAGCTTTAGTTTTGAGGAGTTTCTAAAGCAATAAGAAAAGTTGTTCTTATTATCCTTTGTTCTAAGAGATCCTTCAATTGGTATCAGAGCTTAAGTTAAAGCTTCGATCAAAGCTTAAGTTGAAGCTTCGATCCTGGTAGCTGTGAAGCAAGAGTTCACGACACAAGATGGCTGACGTGAATAGGGCTCCACGCGCGAAGGACCTTGGATCCGCATCCATCCAATGTCCGATGCTGAACTCGACAAACTACACAGTTTGGTCGATAAGGATGAGGGTGTTACTCCATGTTCATGATGTGTGGGACACGATAGACCCTGGTTCGGATGATCAAAAGAAGAACGATGTTGCGATTGCTCTTTTGTTTCAATCCATTCCCGAAAATTTGATTCTCCAGGTGGGAGAACAAACCGCATCAAAAGACATCTGGGACGCCATCAAGTCACGACACCTTGGAGCTGATCGTGTAAGGGAGCCGAGACTTCAGACATTGATGACGGAGTTCGACAGGTTGAAGATGGATGATAGTGATACCGTGGATGACTTTGCGGGAAAGCTATCAGGGTTATCATCCAAGGCAGCCTCGTTGGGAGAAAACATAGAAGAATCCAAGATGGTTAAGAAGTTTTTGAAGGGTCTTCCAAGACACAAGTATATCCAGATCGTAGTGTCACTTGAGCAAGTCCTAGAACTCAACTCTACGGGTTTTGAGGACATAGTCGGAAGGATAAAGGCGTATGAGGAGCGTGTAGGGGAAGAAACTCAAAAGGAAGACCAAGGGAAGCTTATGTTTTCAGATAACAATCACCAAGTTCAGAGGAACTATGGAGATTTTCGTGGTAGAGGTAGAGGACGGAATGGAAGAGGCAGAAGTCGAGGTAGGATACACAACCAAAGTCATGTGTCACACACCGAAGACAAAAACTCGAAGAAGGATCGTTCGAAGCTGATATGTTGGAGATGTGACAAGCCGGGTCACTATGCGAATTCATGTCCCGAGAAGTCAGTGAGGAATCAAGAAACCAACTTAAATGAAACACAAGAGGCCGATGCCCTCTATGTACACGAGGTGGTATTCTTGAATGAAGACAAGGTGATTCCAAAGAATCTTGATATCGACAAAGGCAATGCAAGTGTTTGGTATTTGGATAATGGAGCGAGCAATCACATGACGGGAAACAAGGAGTTCTTTTCGAGTTTGAATTTCAACACCAAAGGGAAAGTGAAGTTTGGTAATGGATCGTGTGTTGATATCGTAGGAAAAGGGGTTGTTACCTTTTTGTGCAAGACTGGAGAGAAGAAGGCACTCAAAGACATATACTACATACCCAACCTGAAGCATAACATATTGAGTCTTGGACAAGCAACAGAGAACGGATGTGAGGTTAACATGAAAGATGTCTATTTAACACTCATAGATTCGTGTGGCAGGTTTCTTGTACGTATAACAAGATCTCAAAACCGTCTCTACAAGACCCCGATGGAGATTAGTTATCCGCAGTGTTTACATGTCAGAGATGAAGATGCAACATGGAGGTGGCATGCTCGACTAGGACATATAAGCTATGGCGTGATGAACAACATGGTAAAGAAGGAGATGGTCATAGGAATGTCGTGTGTAACACACGGGGAAGGCGTCTGTAACACAAGTCTCGCAGGGAAGAAAATCAGAGATGCATTTTCGACCAAGGCCATGGTTCATACATCAAAGCTACTGAAATTATTGCATGGAGATTTGTGTGGACGAATCACACCACCAACGCCAGCAAATATTCCTGAGGCATTCTATCGGTTCAAAAGATTTCACTTCGATAGAGGAGGAGAGTTTGACTCACCTAAGTTCAATCTAGGTTATACCGATAGAGGAGGATAGTTTGCCTCAGATAAGTTCAATCCATCTTGCACCGATGGAGGAGGAGAGTTTACCTCAGCTGAGTCGAAGATGTCCAACTACTTACGGGTTGAAAAGATGGTAGCCGAGTTGGAGTCTACCACAAGAAACAAAGCATGGGAGCTTGTAAAGAAAAGAGAAGAAGATCGAGTTTATGTGTTACACAAGGGTTTGTATGAGTTACGCCAAGCACCTAGAGCGTGGAACATAAAACTCGATCAGGTCCTAAAGGAGATGAGCTTTAGGAAGTGCACATCAGTGTATCGCAAGAATGAAGGAGGAGACTTCTGGTTGTGTGACACAAAGATGGAAGTGTGTAACACGATCCACGTAGCAATGGAGTTGAGTTCAAAGATCTCAAAGGTTAGAGATGAACCAGAGATAAATGCTACAAAATGCAAAAGAAGCATAGTATGTTTGGGGTATCTACTTCACACAAGACTAGGTGTGTGTTACACAGTTGGTGTTCTAAGTCGATACATGCAAACGCTAGGTGTTGAGCAGAAGGCTGACATCCTAACCAAGCCATTAGCAAGGATTAAGTTCAAGCAAATGAGGAGCTTAATCGGAGTTCAAGAAATTGGTCTCCCTAATTCAAGTTGGAATTAAGGGGGTGATTGTTGGATAATTCCAAGTTTGTGGAAACTTAACATATTATTGGATGTTTAATATGTTAAGAGATAAACACAAAAAGGAAATCTAGAATAGGAAAAAGAAGTTTTCTATTAGATTAAGTTTGTGTTTTCCATATCCCACATGTTAAAGGGAATTGTCTTTCACTATAAATATAGACCTTATGGAGAGGTGTTCCATAAGAGATCTATGAGAAACATTGTGAGCTTTAGTTTTGAGGAGTTTCTAAAGCAATAAGAAAAGTTGTTCTTATTATCCTTTGTTCTAAGAGATCCTTCACTTGATGCATCCATGATAAAAATTGCCCACTTACAATCTCAACCATCAAACTTCATTGCAACCTTGAAAATCTTCATAAGGTGTTTACGTGCACTGTGATAAAAGTTGACTTTGTCGAAGTAAGGGACAAATCACACCAGACCTCAATAAAAAATTTGTTGTTAAGGATTCTCCACATAATGTTTTTGTCAACCCATAAAAACACCAGCATTCAAACACGTGTCAAAAGCTTTGTCACCAAAGACAAAATTTATGGTTTTGGCAACTTCTTCATCATACACGTCTTTTGTTTGTTCAAGTTGCACATCTTCACGTGAAGACCAACTTCAACAACGTGTCTTGAACCCGACCATCGTTGACTTCTATTCAACATGATCATCGTAAACGTCGTATATTAGATCACCAATAATTTCTATGTAAACGATTATTTCATTTTTCGTGAACAAATTCTCCATGATTCTAGAATCCAGTTTTGATTAAAAAATAGATTCAAGTTCCACCTGAAACTTCCTTCAATCTGACGGACCGAGATTCCCAACTTCAGATACATATTGCACCGCTGAGGTTAACTGTCATCCTCAAACAAATCCATGTCATTCACCAAGAGCAACATCTAAGCCTGCTAGAACTGAGTCTGATCCTCATCGACTTAAGTGTTGTCCTTGGAACACCATACATTAGGAAGTACCTGAGCAGTCGGAGCAGTGTCATGGAGAAAAAACCTCTTGAACCTGGATATCACGTGTAAGATCCCTATTCCATATGCCCCCAAAAAAATTGTTTGGTTTGTAAAGGGAAGTCCGCTAGGTCCAGGGCCCATTAGAATTAAACCTAGGATTTCCACCTCTTTTCTTATAAATAGGGCTCTTTCATTTCTTTTCTTCCTCATCAGAAACCTGAAAGCTCTACAAAAGTTCCAGAGAAATCCTAACCGTCAAAGCTCTCTCTCTCTCTCTCTCTCTCTCTCTCTCTCTCTCTCTCTCTCTCTCTCTCTCTCTCTCTCTCTCTCTCCTCTCTCTCTCTCTCTCTCTCTCTCTCTCTCTCTCTCTCTCTCTCTCTCTCTCTCTCCTCTCTCTCTCGCCCCAAGTCGTCGCCTCACCACCGTGGAGCCTCCGGACCGCTGTGACGCCACCGGAGAGCTACCTTGTCGCCACCAGGAGCAGTCGCGGGTCCTCCAAGCTGCCTCCATGTTGCCGAGTGGTGTTGTTGTGATTCGTCGCTGTTTGTTCACGTGTTCAGATCTGCGCCTCAGATCTAGATCTATCCCAGTTCTAGATCTTCCATCTAAGTGGGTTGGTCTTGAGACCAGTTTCTTCTCTTGACTTCTTATATCGTTTGATGTTGGATTAGGTATGGTTATTGTTCCTTAGGTTGGTAGATCATAACGGTTGCTAGGTTGCTAGATGCATATGACATACCGCTAAGAACACTCATACTGTTTAAAGGACTTAATGGAATGATTGTGTTGATGTGAGAGATTGATTGCACTATTTTTTAATGATTGGGAGCTAGGTAGTTAGAAAGAATTGAATGATTAGGTTAAGAATCAAATGAACGTTGGGATGGGAGTATGTGTTGTATGTGATTGGTAGTTGTTGCGCTTAGTTTCAGCCCCATGGAGGCGTGGTTGTATCCAATAGGTTTCCGCCCCATGGAGGTGTGGTTATATCCACCATAGGGCCGCCGACGCAAGAAAGAGGTAGTGAGGCATCGACATGTACATAGATTCCGCCTGGTGGGGGGTGTGGTTGTACCCACTTGACTGTGCACGAGTTTGTCGTGACAGATGTGATGTGATGTGTTGTGATGAGATGTGATGTGATATGTTAGTCGTTTATGTGAAATAAAGTGGAATGTTGATATACTTCGTAGCCGTTTGAATGCTTGTGCGACTGATCAGTCCTATTTCTTCATTAAGCTATATGAGTGGCCATGTGGACGACTGGCTTAGAAGACATCTCCCTAAGTAATCCATATACTCATACCCTCTTCTCTCTTTCCATTTTCCTCCCTCTTGCATGACTACAAGTACAAGTGCGAGATACTGGTTAGGTTGGTGGATTTAAACATAAAAAACACGTTTGGCGATTCTCGGACCATCGGTGGGACACAATGGCATGTCTTTTGGTGTAGACAGGTGTCCATAAGTCCGCACTCTGAATCCCGATCGGTTTTGGAGGAGGCGAGTCTTATAAATAGGAGCTCTTGCCTTTGGATTAACACAATTTCAAAAGGCTAGTACACTACTGTGGAAGATATATGTAATCAGATGGATATAGCATACTAGATGGGTTGCTCATTAATAATTTTTTGTTAATATTTAAAGTTTGTGTTTTTTGTGTTTCAAAAAAAATTGAGTCACCGATTATTAAGAAATTAACTTTTGTTTTATTTATACTTTTAGCATACCAATTTTTAATATATTATATGGTATTTAACTTCAAATAAATTATACAATTGAAAACTTGATTAATCATCTATTTATATGGATTAATAATCTATGAATGTTGTTAAAATATTTAACTTCTATAAAAAATTTAAAATTTTAATTAAAGTTAGATAAAAAAGTATTTTCTATATTATTCATGCATAATATAATAAATATTATCAATTAAAAAAATTTAGGTCACAATTTTATTATTTGTTTTTACTACACATTTTCAACTATCGATCAATTATATTTAATTTATTCAAATATTCTCAAGGAAATGTTTTTTAAAACTATGCATCGTATACAATTTAATTACTAAAATTACTTTAAATTTTATGGAAAAAAATAATAAATTTAGAAATTTCTTCTTTCGGGAATTTATGAAGTATTTGTTAAAATATATCTGCAAGTTATTTTATACTTACATTTTTGATTAAAAATATAGATATTTATACAAAACTAGCTGAATATTCATCAAATACATTAAACCGATGCAGCATCAAAGATTTTTTACAAAGTTATGATCATGCATACTAGTAAAGAAATCAATACCTCCTTTCCAAGCCAATTTCAACAACAATTATCCTTGTAGCTACGGTCATATTAAATGTTGTAAGACCAATCCACAAATTCATTGGATTCATAGACCATTTATTGAATCTTTTCCATGAGTCTTCGGAGACAAAATACTGTGACGACTCATGAGAACATCTTGAACCATTGGTGAATCACTAAGCTGAAATTGTTTTTGCATTGTCCTTTAGACTATTTTCCCTACAAAGAAAGCGGTGGAGCTATACTCACTTGCATTGGTTCAACTTTTGGTGTTTGGAGTGCAGTAACATTTAAGAGTGTGGTGAAAGACTAGTGTTTTTTTCGAATCACATATATAAATATTATAAAATATAAAAAACATGGTTATACATATATATATATATATGTATATATTTCATTAATAAATAATCTCAAATAACATAATAGATATTTTGAAAAAATAAAACATGATATATTTTATTTATATAACTGATTTCTTAAAAAGGAAAATTCACAAAAAACATATTTAAACAAAAATTCCCTTGAAAGATAATCTCAACAAACATAATAGATATTAAAAATTAAAAAGTACTAAATAAGTCTTTTATCAACCAATATTTTTAATAAACCAAAAAAATTATTAACATAAACTAATAGCTAAGAAAAACTAATAGCTTTAAGGAACCAAAAATATTATACATAGTTACAAAATTAAGACAACATAATTTGAGATATTTTAATAACAATAAATACAATACTATGTCATTATTAAAATGATTTTTTCTTAATACCTTTTAATTTAATTTTTAATTTGATTTAATTTTTATTTTTAAATAAATAACAAAAATTATTTACAAAATATAATAGATTGTATGTTTGGTTTGATTATTCAACTCAAAACCTATCAATACTTCACCTTTTTCTATTTTTTATTAAAATAGTGGATAAATAGTAATTTTAATATATATATATATATATATATTTCAATCATCATTAATCAAAGTAAATCCAAAAAGATATTATTCTTAGTATAATAATTAAAAACACTAATATTAGCATATTTAAAACAATTTGATTTAATACAAAAAATTGATACATTCGAATGTACATATAATAAAAATAACCAAGAATCATGTATAATAACCAAACCGATTAAATTCTACATAAGATCAAACCTCGAACTAAAAATAAAATATAGTTACTTAAAATAATATTTTATACATGTAAATCATAAAATAATTTAAATGTACTTTAGATATTGATTAGTTATTATAATTTATTTACTTTGTAAATATATATACCCATGCATGAGTTTGGAAAAATCACTTAATATTAATTATATATACATATAAATAACCATATATATATATATATATATATATATATTTAAAAATCTATTCAAAGTATTCAAAAGTATTTTTCTTAAAAACACTTTTAGCAAAAAGAAATATGAAAAACAGATTATTAAAAAGTATCTAAACTACACGAAATTATCCGAAAAATATCCAAAGGTGTCTAGATATTTTATTTGAATATCCAAAATAATCTGAATTATCTTAATTAGATATTATATCCAAAATACCCGAGAATTTATCCGAATTACCAAAAATAACCGAACGAACCGAAACCAATTTTGTTTAGATACTTTTTGGTTCCTAGTTTTACTATCCGAATTGAACCGAACCAGAAACTTCCCAAATCGAACCCAAGTCGAAAATAAACCAGGTAGTAAATGGGTACCCTAACCCGCTTGATCTGATCAATGTCCAGACCTTTGCTCAGAAAGTTATGGACCTAGCTGATTACAGAAAGAAGCTCTACGACTACCTTGTTGCTAAAATGCGCGACATTGCTCCAAACTTGGCGGCATTGATCGGAGATATGGTTGGGGCAAGGTTGATTTCACATGCTGGAAGCCTGACAAATCTCGCCAAGTGCCCCTCTTCAACTCTCCAGATTCTTGGTGCTGAGAAAGCACTTTTCAGGGCGCTGAAAACACGTGGAAACACACCCAAGTACGGTCTGATATTCCATTCTTCATTCATTGGGCGTGCATCTGCTAAAAACAAGGGACGTATTGCTCGTTACTTGGCAAACAAGTGTTCCATTGCTTCCTGGATTGATTGTTTCATAATTAATTAAGATCAACCGCTAATGAGGTAGGTGAAAGTGGATGCTCGGTGTAACATACTGGCACATCTTAATGAAGCACATGCAAAGATGAAAATTTGACAATACGTGGAGTGGAGACTGATGTCCTGTAATGGAATGGCATTCTGCCAATGTCGTTACAACTATGAAAACCCAAAACCACCTGTTATTGGTCAAATCCAACACAAACCGGAGAATAAGATCCATATAATGTACAAAATTGCCAAGGTAGATGGTGAGAAACGAACAAGTGTCTCCTAAAACCTTAGACTCCACTCTCTTTTGGACCGTGATTCAGAACTCCACGAACCTACACACATATTTGCTCACTCTGGTTGAGAGTATCAGCCATGGTATTATCCCAACCTGCATTTTCACACAACCACCACTCTTATTCTCACAACAACCCCCAAAGAAATGGATCGAGAAAGAAGGAACTTACCATCACATGGCCTGTCAAGTGACCTCCTGTCCCCCAAGATAACAAATTCCCTGAGAACCACACCACATTCAATAACTTTTTAACCTATCTTGTACCAAAGCCAGAGCTAACCGACAAAATATCTAACTTTACTCACCAAAGGGTTGAACAAGCTGCTTAGCAATAATGGCAATTGGAGTCCTCCAGAACCAAAGTACCAAGATTAGGTATACCACAACCTAGAGACAAAGTTCTTAGCACATCTCAAATACAGAGTTTAAGCAACATAAGAAAAAAAAAGAAACTTGAATCAAACCACTTTAGTCACCTTTGAAGCAAGCAGAACCTTTCCATACACATCGTATGACAGATTAATTTCCTTGTTATGCTGCTCCAAATCTGAATTTCGAAAAACAAAAAACATAAACACACACACACACACCTATACAAGACCAAAAAGATTCAATACTCTGGTAGGTCTACCAATCACCAGACTGTATTCATTTCTAAATCTAACTACCCTATTGCATTACATCATAAACTCTACCATCACACTATAGAGCTGACATGTAACGCATACTCACATTGTGCAAGCTCTTTCTCTTTAGCAGCTGCCAACCTCCTAAGTTTAGCCGCTTGAGCAAACGTGGCAGGCCTGCACCAAACATAAACAAACTCACTCACATTGATGTTTCAACCACAGCTTCAGACAAAAACATGAACACAACAAACTGCTTACTGAGACAATCCAGTGGCCTCTCTCAAAAGCTGCTTAATCTCAGATCTCAGCTCTGCTTCCCTCGTGTTCTTCGAACCTTTCTGTATAAATTTCAGAAAGAATGTGACTTTCAAATGGATTACTCATGAAAACAAACCTTTTGATTATTACCTTCTTTAACTGCTCTACCCTTTTTGATAGCAACTGGAAGATGACGACGACGAAGAACGTCAGGGGCGCCGCCACAAAGCCGCGATCTTTTATCAGATTCTCTCCTTCCATGATTACTGATTCTGATATATTCAAACTTTTATTCACTTTCACAAAAAAAAAGAAACCCTAATTCGATCCGTCGTATCCTGCGTTAACAACAATTGATCTGATCTATAGATTGCACGATGAGGAAGAAACGATTTCGAACTTACAAATTTCCGGAGTAGATTCTCAAGCCTTCTTCAAGCGGAAGAGCTCATACGAAACAGAGAAGAGGATGGTTAAGTTATTTCGAAATAAAAGTATATGACTCTTTTCGTTTCTATTAACAAAATTCAAGCCCTTAAGAGTAAAAAAACAATAACTAGGCTTTATTGGGCTTGTACATGAGAGAACCGGCCCGTTATTAAAAAAAACCAATACCGGTTGTACCTGTTGTGTTGTTACTCTCTTTTTTGTTTGTAATTGTATGGAAAATACATAGGCTGCTGAAAAAGATTCACAACTATTTGTGTTGTGTGGTGTATTTATCAGTTAAAAAGGTGATGTGTGTCTAGGATTGATTTTAATTAAATCTACGAAGGTTAAGCACTTGTCAAAGTGATTTAGGAAGATAATTTCAAGAGAATAAGCATGTAAAGAGGGAATATATTTAAGAGATGGACACAAATATCAAATCATTTCCAATGTAAAACTTTATTTTTTCCTCCAAAATAAAGTAAAAATAGATATAGAGTAAAAATACTTCAACCCTACTTCATTATTCACTCCATAATGGGGTCATGAATAAACAAAAAATAGATTAATCTATTTATGGAGTAAACTTCAAAATGAAGTGAGATATGGAATTGGGTTGAAGCATTTGTTACTCCATATTCACTTGTACTCCATTTTGGAGGAAAAAATGGAGTTGAGTTGGAGATGCCCTCAATGGAGGTCGAGAGAGATGAATGTGAGAGAGAAAAGATTTTGTTAGGAATGTATAAAGTTTTCACATTAATTAAATTTGTACATTGTGTTCTCCTTATATACAAGTAAACGGTATTACTAACATAAGCTTAGTAGAATGCTAACATGTACCACTAACTATCATACGCTAGTATACGTAATACACCCTCGCAAGCCCTTCAATCCGAACTAGGTGAAGGAGTTGAGAGGCATGACAATGACATACGACCAAGCAATGAGTTGAAGGGACCTGGATGCAACGACTTTGTCAAAATATCAGCAAGCTGATTATCACTAGTGAGATGAATAACTTTGAGGTTGCCATTCTTTAGCTGATTTAGAACAATGTGACAATCAATCTCGACGTGTTTTGTACGGGCATGAAAGACAGGGTTAGAAGCAAGATAGACAGCGGACTTGTTATCACAAAAGAGCTTAGCAGTCTTCGTCACTGTGATCCGAAAATCAGAAAGAAGTTGTTGAATCCAAAGCAACTCTCGTGTAACATCAGCAAGACTCCTATATTCAGCCTCTGTACTGCTTCTACTAACCACTCTCTGGTTTTGAGATTTCCATAAGATCAAGGAGTTACCAATATAGATGCAGAAACCAGAAGTGGAAAACCTCATATCCAAACATTCACCCCAATCAGCATCAGCAAAAAGCGTTGATGCACATCTCTATGGTAGAATAATAAAACAAACCAAGTCCTGGATCATTCTTCAGATATTTGAGAATCTTATGCGTAGCATAAAGACGTTCATCAGTTGGACAATGAAGGTATTGGTTGATTGTGAACCGCATACGTAATGTCAAGACGATTAATCATCAAATGGAGAAGACAACCAATCAGCTCAGGGTATGGGGTAGCAGAAGGCAAGAGAGTGCCTGAATCCTGGCAAAGGGTGGCATTAGGATCCATAGGAACAAAGCTCGGTTTGCAAGACAAGAGTACAATGTCCTAAAGCAAGTCCAAAGTGTATTTGTGTGGGCAAACTGAGATCCCTCTCGACGAACGAGCAATCTCCAGTCCTAAAAAGAATTGAAGTGGTCCAAGACCCTTGATCTTAAATGTTGTAGATAAGACAAACTTCATAGATTCCAAGTCTTGAGGATTATTACTAGCAATAGCGATATCATCGACATAAACAAGAACCACAAGAAAACTTTCTGGAGTGGCCTTAGTGTAAAGAGAGTTATCAGACTCTGATTGCGTAAAACCAGCAGCAAGCAAAACAGTGGTGAATGTATGATTCCATTGGCGAGAGGCCTGCTTGAGTCCATAGAGACTCTTGTGAAACCGACATACCGGATTAGGTGGTAAGACCATACCAGAAGCGGGTGTATAACCGTGAAGAAGACTCATGTAGATTTCCTCATCTAACGTGTTGTGGAGAAAAGCGTTTGAAACGTCCATTTGGCTCAATTCCCATCATGCAGCAGCAGCTAAGCTCAACATAAGTTTAACAATATTGAGCTTAACCACAAGAGAAAATGTCTCATTGAAGTCAACACCCTCTTGTTGAGGGTATCCTTTGGCGACAAAACAACCTTAACGCCTCTCCAAAGTACCATCCGTATTATATTTAGTAGTGAAGACCCATTTATAGCCAACAACATTCTTTCCTAGAGTTAATGAAACAATCGTGAAAGTCTCATTCCGTTCCATTGCTAAAACTCCTCATGAAACGCTTCTTTCCATTCATCAGATGTCATGGCTTGTTGAAAAGTTTTAGGATCTTGCCCAAGAGAATATGAAAGAAGATATGCAAGAAAAGGCATTTGAAGTTTGTCATAAGAGAGAATAGATGAAATGGGATAAGGTGTTTTATGATGCAGAGGCAAAGGAGGTAGTGTTTGGGTCAAAGCACAATGGTAATCAGATAGGTAAGTAGGCACCTTAGTGTTACGTTTTGGTCTCACATTAGGTACTGAAGAGTCAATAACATCCAGACCAACTATGTCAGAAACTAATGGTATAGCACTAGTTGGTGGCGAGGAAATATGAGATGATGATGATGATGATGAAGATGCAGCAGTAGATGATGATACAATGTCAACCGAATGCAAAGAATCTAATGATGTCATAGAAGAGTGGTGGAATATACGAAATGGAAGATGGCAATATCAGATGTGAAAAGAAATCAAAATTAGCCGTGAAAGCAGATTTACAAGGGAATTCATGTTCATGAAATACAACATTTCGAGTAATAGAAACATAATTAGTGTCCAAATCAAGCACTTTGTATCATTTATAACCAACTGGGTATCCCAAAAACAAACAAGCACGAGCACGAGGAGAGAACTTATCCATTTCCTTAAGGAGAGTACTAACATGCAGAGACAACAAAATGAATGCAGCATAGAGTAATCTGTTTTTTTTTTTAAATAAAAATTCATAAGGAGAGATGTTTTTCAAAAGGGGGGATGGAGTTTTATTGATAAGAAAAACTTCAGTTTGTACACAGTCAGTCCAATACACAAGAGGAATGTTCGATTAAAACAAAAGGGCACGAGCAACATTCAAAATGTTGATGTTTTCTTTCAACAACAAAGTTCTGTTATGGTGTATAAACACACGAAAAATAATGAATCATGCCAAGTTGTTTAACTAATGTATCAAATTTGAGTTCTGGTGCATTATCACTCCTAACAGCTTTAACCGTGGCACTATATTGAGTGGAGACATGTGCAAGAAAGGTTGGAAAAACCGTAATAACATCACTCTTTTGTTTAAGAAAGTATACCCAAGTAAGGTGACTACAATCATCAACTATAGTGAGAAAGTATTTAAAACCATCAACAGACTCTATAGAAAATGAACTTCATATATCTATATGAACCAAATCAAATGGTGTGGAAGACAAATGATTGTGAAAAGAAAATGTCAAATGTTTTTGTTTAGCTAAGGAACAAACAGGGCAATGACTCTCATGGGACAGAGAAGACTTAGAAATAGAAAGAACCTCAGATAGAAGTTGTAACTTGGCAATAGATGGGTGACCGAGGCGTCTGTGCCAAAACACCATCTCTTGACAAGGATCCAACAAATGCAGCAGAGACAATTGGGTTTGCAACATCAAGAATGTAAAGATTATGTATCAAATCACCCTTCCCAATCATCATTGCATGTGAAGGTTCCTGAATATAACATGAGGTGGGAAAGAAATGAGCCGAACATTTGCTATCACGTAATAGATTGCTCACACTAACCAAGTTAAAATGGAATGATGGAACATACAAAACATCATATAAGATCAAATGTTCAGACAATGCAACAATACCGGTATGCGTGATGGGAATCCTAGTATCATTAGGTAATGAGACAGTCATACCAAATGTGACAAAAACTTCCCTAAATAATGCAAGATCAGAACAAACATGACTATTGGGACCACTGTCCACTATCCAAGAACCAGAAGGAAAAGAATTGTATAATGTGGATAAGCAGTGATGATGGAAAGTAAACCTATGATTCTTAAAACGAAGGTTATGGGAAAGAGGGAAGGTGATACCAGAAGAAAATGACAAGCCATGACACCCTTCTCGGAGATGGTGGCACTAGGAGAAACTGGCACTGAAGATGGAGAGTGAGTCGTCAATTATTGTATAAGAGACTGTATCTGACCGGTAGTGAGCTGATGAATATCAAAACTATTTGTAGTCATAACCAGAGGTGGAACGTAAGGCATCGACTTAGTGGGTGTGCCAGACATATCAGCAACCATATTAGCCATTGCGCGAGGACCAGTCGGAAAGCTTTGCACCAGAGGACGATGCATATGAGAATAAGAGCCTCGAGCCTGATAACCAGGCTTGTTGTGAGAAATGGGTGTAGTGGGAACTTTGAATCCAGGAGGATAACCATGGAGACGGTAACACTTGTTTATAGTATGCCCTAGTTGACCATAATGAGTACAAAGAGGACGATTACCACGTGGTCTATAAGTGTTGTAAGCAACAGCAGCAAAATCATGGTTCTCATTAGAGACCGGCTGAAAGTTGGGAGAAGCAGATTCCTGAAAAGACACATTATCAATCTTGAGAGCATGTTTAACAGATCGTTGTCGTTCATCCTGAGCCACAATGTTAAACGCCTCTTCAATTCTGGGAATAGGTTTGAGCATCAAGATGTGGTGCCTGGTTTTCTCATAAGTATCATTGAGCCCCATCAAAAACTTTGTAACCCTGCTTCTCTGTTGCACACTCTCCCATAACAAGGCTGCATTACACTCACAACGTCCACATGTACAAACAGGAAGCTCAATATAGTTCTTGTATTCTTCCCATAAGGTAATCAACTCAATATAATACTGACTCACATCCATGGAACCTTGTTGAATACTACTAAGACGCTGTTCAATCTCATAGACACGATGAGCATCATCTTGCTTGAAGCGAGAGCACAAGTTATTCTAAATAGCTTCAACAGTAGACATGAATAAGAGACTTTGAGCAATCTTTTTGGAAACAGAATTGAGAAACCATGTAACAACCATTTCTTTACACCTAGACCAAGTTCCAGAGGATCTAGAGTTATCAGGAGGTTTACGAATAATACCATCGACGAATCCAAGCTTATTACAGACATTCAACGCCATACGCATCGATTGCTTTCAAGAATGAAAATCAGCTCCAGATGACAATCGATCAGTGACGATTTGAATCCTAACATGATCAGTACTATGGAGAAAGTACGGATTATCATAATGATCAAGTTCCGAACGATCAGAATATTGACGCGGCAGAATCAGAGGGGACGGAGGATTCAAATTAACCGGAGGAATCAAAGAAGATGAG
This sequence comes from Moricandia moricandioides, assembly GCA_905132885.1. NCBI lineage: Eukaryota > Viridiplantae > Streptophyta > Magnoliopsida > Brassicales > Brassicaceae > Moricandia > Moricandia moricandioides. Next base: position 22,573 of record CAJHQQ010004060.1, read on the forward strand.
GTGGGAGACATTCCGAAAGGAAAAATTTATGAAGAATTGAGACAAAAAATGAGGAACACGAAGAATGAAACACGATACCGATACTAAGAAATCGAAATCAAGAACCGAAAAACAAGAAGAATCAACGATGATCTGAACTCTACAATCGGAAGGAGCTGAAGAAGAAGAAAGTCAAGACGCGAAGAACTCATAGTAAAGATCGGGAGAGCTCTGATACCATAACAAACTTATCAATAGAGGTCGAGAGAGTTGAATGTGAGAGAGAAAATATTTTGTTATGAATGTATACAGTTTTCATATTAATTAAATTTGTACACTACATGCTCCTTATATACAAGTAAACGGTACTACTAACATAAGCTTAGTAGAATGCTAACATGTACCACCAACTATCATACGCTAGTATACGTGATAAATGGTCTTTTACGCGAGCACGAATCCATTCATGGCATTACGAATCGATGTGGTTTTTGTAGGTTGTGTTCATATATCAAATACAAAATTAATAGGACATGACCTACGTAAAGTACGTTTACTTTTGCTTGCCCATACATGTGAAGGGGTTAGTCTTGCTATTAGTAGCGAGGAAAGGTCAGATAGTGAATTCAAATGTTGATATGAAACTATAGTGTTCTAAGACAAGCTATGCATTCACTAGGCAATAGACAAACGCCTAGTGTTTAGTTGTAACATGGACGTCTAGATGCAATCTAGAGAGATAAAATATTTTTAGGTATATATATATAAGTTAAAATTACATATATTTTAGTTTTAGTAACAAAAATTCAAATAAAGTCATTGATTTCACTTCGATAAAATTTAATGTAAAATAGGTACTGTTCTATAATAAATAAATTATCATCTCAAATGACTACTAAAAAACTTATATAAGATATATGTAAAGACGAATAAATATACAAACTTATTTTATAAATCAATTTAGTTTGGTAAGTTATAATTTCAAATAAATTTTATTTAATATAAAAATTAGTTTGGCGAAGGGGACAGTGTAAAACACTGTATGAAACTAATAATAGCTAAAATGTTGTCTCTGATCGTAAGGATAAAAGAAGAAGGGTTGGTATTCAAAGTTGTTATCAATGGAGGTGTAGTACAAAGGCAGTTCTCTCGCACATGCAATTCTTCCACACTAAAATTACCATTCACGTTTTTATGCTTTTAAAATGTAATTAGCGGGAGATATGCATACAGTTTTTGTGAAAAAAGCAAGAGATCTGCATGCGGTTCTCGCCCACTATACAAATCAAGCTGATCAAATGCAGATCATGTGCGAGAAAAGCAGATCAAACATATTAAACAATTAGAATGGTAAAAACAATTCAAATAAAATAGATTACATATTTAAACAATAAAAATAAAAATAAAAATTAAAATCCATTATATAATGCAATACATAAATAGTAATAAATATTGAATTAAAGCCATGTATTATAATTTTAAAATAAAAATATGAAAAACATTATCAATTAAAAATATACATTTATTTTCATTAATATACTTAAACCATAATATTATACATATTGGCATAATACATATTATAATATTTTTTGTTCACTAATATATATTATATTTAAAAAAAATCTCATATAAATAATTTAACTAAATATAGTATTTATATGATGAAAATAAAAGTAGAGATAAATAGCCATGAATGGTTTTTGTATTGTTAAAGTTGTAAGTAAAATATAAAGAAAATATGCTATTGATAGAAGAAAATTAAATATATTAATAATGTGTAGTAAAATCATTTACCATATATGATGTGAGTGTTTTAATTATAATAGCTATTATGAAACCTCATAGTATTGTGGTTTGAATATGTATATTAACGGAAGATATATATATTTCGTTAATCGCTAATATTTTTAATATTTTAATTTTAAAATTACATTAACATGATTCTAATGCAATATTTATTATTTTTATGTATTATGTTTATATATAATATTTTTTATTTTTATTGTAATTTTTATATATAATCTATTTTATAGAATTGCTTTTATCATTCTAAATTCTCTTAAACTACTTGATATGTCTTTCTCCTGCATAATTTGCTTAATCTGCATGATCTGCTTGATTTGCAACTTTTGAACTGCTTTCACCATTCGAAGCTCATGGGGTAAATATGAGGGCTAAACGTACAACATAGAGGGTAGAAAAAATGTTAAAATATAATTGTAACATGATTAATTATACGTGGAGTAGTTGTAATGGGAGTAGAAGAAATAGGCACGCCTTGTCACTAATCTCTCTCAACTAATCTAAAGACATTTTATGTTTTGTCTCATCCGATCCCACTTAATTATAATTTATGTTAGTCATATCCATCTAATTGGGTTTAATATCAAATCAGAGCACTATCGATAAGTTCGCAGATATCGAAGCAGAAACAATAAAGGGAGAAACAATGTAAATACAAACCCTAAACGTCGTATAGCATCTTCAGCTTTGGTGTATGCATGCCATTACATTCCAATTACTTCCCGACAAACGTTTGCTCCCACCACTTTTGATGTGGCTTTCAGACTTTACATCCCCATGTCCACTTCTCTCTTTTCAAATCCCCGCTCTATACTGTCTCGCTTCTTTTGTTAGAGGTTTTCACTAATCAGGATTTACAAATTAATCAAAATCAAGAGAGATACATTGATATATAAGTTTGCCGCAGCTCTATTAATTTACATTTTATATATTGTGACATGATAAAATAGTAATTCTTAGATACCTTTTGAGTATATATCACCGTCGGCTCTTGCCAAACGCAAAAAATAGCATGGATTTTCAACCAAAAATCAAAGAAAAATGTTTTTTAATCAAGTGGCTTAGTGGTTTCTCACCACTGTAAGACCATCTCTAATATAATTTGTTATTTTTACTTCTAAAATAGAAGAATTCTATAATAAAGATGACTCAGGTGAGATATACCCTAATATATTTTTCTAAAATAACAATCTTCAAATATAAAGTAAAAAATAGAGAAGTGCTGTTTTTTCTTCTATAAATAGAGGAAAAAATAGAGATCTCTATTATAGAGGAAGAAATAGAGGTGGGTTAAAACAATTTAACCTCTAAATGAAGGTGTAAATAATAATAGGTTTGAGATGCTCTAAGAGAAGTTGGGATTGAATCCACCTAGCCTTGTGCATCAAAATGTTTATGGTGATTTTTTAGTTCTTTTAGCTTTTTAGCCTCCAAAATATCAAGATTGGCTCTGAGTATATAATATTGTAGATGCATGGATGTTTTTCATCATGTATGGGAAGGGACCTTAGGTTAGCATTTCGATCGAGAGATAAAACGAGGATATCGAGAGGAATGTCTTTTGAGTAAAAACTAGTTGTTTTTCACAATAATTTATTAATTTAAAACACATATTATATGCTGATATCATTATTCCTCTTGAATTCGTTTTGTCTTTTTTATTTGCCAGTACACTACTTGCCAAATCATAAGAAGTTAAAACATAAAAGTGGATCAACTAATTTATAGAAACCACTAACAACTTTTGACACTCCTCTTGAAAATGTGTTTCAATTTAAATGATATGCCAATAATATAACTTTAAACTCCACTCAGAAGATTTGATGTAGAGACAAGGAAGTGGCTCCATTCACCATCTCCCAAGCCACCAAAATCTCTCCTAAACCCTTTTTGTCACTTACTCTCTTTTCTTATTCATGTTTCCCCAAGGGATAGTATAATCTCATTTTTGTTTCGTAATTACAGGATATATATATATATATATATATATATATATATATATATATATATATATATATATAAGATTAATTTTAGTCTTCTTATTACTAATGGTCCTCTTGCGTTACATATGCAAGGTTACTTTTTTGTATTTACCTTGACAATCCACGACTGGAAATATTATGTACAAGATGATTCAAGCACTAACAAGATAATCATTTATATAATCTAGTTTTGTGGGAAATAATAAAGTTTCCATTAGAAAAATAGCCCTTAGGGGGACGTAAGTGGGATGCATGAATAAAGGGGGTTTATATAACTCAATAATCATCCAAACAAAATCCATGTGCTTCCCTTCAAACATTCTTCTTGTCATTTTCCTCCCAACCATCTTCTACTTTGGCCAATTTTTCTTCTTCTTTTGTTGCCGTAAAAAAGAAATTCAAATATGCAAATCTCCACTCACACATTACACTTCTCCTTTTACAATTCTTAGATGGTCCTTTTTGCCTTCTTCCTCTTGTTCTCTTCCTACTTTACTCCTGATTCTCGTCCTTTCAGAATTTCATCGAAATACTCAACAACCCTATATTCTCATGCAGATTATATAACAAGAAATATCGACCTTTTCCCTCCATATATAAATAGACACAACATACGTAACATGGCCTCAACCCCTATAGCAACACACTCTCCACAACTCATATATATCATTGCACATTATTTTTATACCTTCTTCATGAGATCAATGGCAAGAGACCGAAAGGAACAAATGGTAATCCAGTCTTCAATCGTGTTGCTTCAAGAAAGATTCAAACAACTTCAGAGAACGCGAGAGTTAAGAGCTGAGCGAGAGCTCCTTAACCCTATACCTAACCACCAAGACAACACAACCTTACAATATTACAGCCAACCCGTGAGTTTTGGTTTCTTCCAGTTTCTACCTCTAAAATCTCAAACTTCCTCGTCACCGCAGCTCCTCTCCCTCTCCTTATGCACTCACTCCACATCTCATTCCATTGAAAAGCCTAGCTTTTTTCATCACTTGCCAAATAAAGACGACAAGAAGGTGGTTAGGACTGATCGATACGACGATGTTGATACCTCTTTGCGTCTCTAAGAAATTCATAAAAATGCTTCTTCATCTTTTTGTTTTTAATTTGTAAAAAATGTATGTATAACCTTCTAGGGTCGGTATGCTCTTTTATGGAGTCTTCCAGGTGGTAATGATATGTATGGTTCAAATGCAATCATATAGAGTATTACATGTTTCAGAGCTAATGCTTGTGATATATATTACTTCCGTTTCATATTAAATGTTATTGTAGAGTAAAATTTTCATTATAGAAGATTTCAATGTAATTTATGACACTAATTTATCACTTTTACTCCTACATAAATTAAGAAAAAAAATAAAAACAATAAAAATCTAATTATTAAATGAGGATAAAACTGAATATTTAACCAATTTTGTAATAAGCATTAAAAATTCTAGAATGACATATAATTTAAAATAGAGAGAGTATATTAACGATCTACTTACGTACTCACTGAGTTCTTATAGATTCTTGTTTTGGATGGTTACCATCATTCCTCCCGTCGATCTACTTATATATATCCCTGTAAATGTTACGTCTTTGTAATTTATATACTTAGACCATCATTATCGCAGGTCCTTTAGGGAGTTTTTAAAAAAAATATCATGTGGGCCCCATAATTTATCTAAAAAACTGGTGACAAAAATCACAAAAGAAGAATCGATTGTTGAGGGTTTTTTGTACTGTGCGCGAGCTCCACAGACACGTGACGGCCCGCGATTGGTTACTTTTAATTTTTTTTTTTTTTCAAACAAAAAAAAACAAAAAATAAAAACAAAAAAATTAAGAAACTCTAAACCTAATCTAAGGATAATGATGTTCTTATAACTTAACCTCAGTAAAAAAGGGAATCGTATGGAGACATACATACATATATTTACTTTAAGATATACATACCCAATAATTCATTTATATAGGAAGGTGTAGTTTGGAACTACATGTTTGATAATAGTTTGGGAAGGTGTAGGAGAATACCCATGGTCGAGTCACAACCAATACATTTCAAAAAATGTTTCTTATTTTTCATTTTCAAGTTCGCTTCTTAAACAGTAGACGAAGAACGTCAATCATTATTAACTAAATGATACATCATCCACGTGTTTAGTATAACCAAAATAGAAAACATTTTTTCTTTATTCTTTGTGAGGAATTCTATTGGAACGACACGTTAGCACACTAAATTTCAAAGTAATGTAAAACTGTCACGTGACGAATATAATGTGAATACATTAAAATCAAATGTTTTTCTTTTAATATATAAGGGATGTTATTTAGCTCTTTCCATAAACATCCATTCAAATAATTTACTAACTATTTTTCTTCTTTTATTGTCAACAGGATTCCTGTATTATTAGAGCTCACAGACTGAATGAGAACTTCATCAATTAGAATCTGTAAAAGTGGATCCATATTTTTTTAAAGACAAATCTTAGAAATTCACTATTTTTTTTTTTCAAACACAAATGAAAATAAACGACATGTTCGTTTCATTTTGAATGTAAAATTAATAACAAAAAGGATGACTAGCCTTAACTTCTTCTTTTTGAACACATTCCAGGGTACGAGTCTGAATCTTGACCAGTACAGTTTACCTTATAAAAAGTGACCTAGATAAGGTTATCTTCCATTCTGGATAATCAGGCAATTACGTTTCTACTAAGCATAACAGCTTTTCAGTTTTCATAGATCATTACTTTTAGTAAGCATGAAATGGAAGGACATTGCTTCAACAAACATGAATTGACGAAAGAAAAGCCGTGTCCTATCCGATGAAACATAAATGTTAATTATAGTTGAAGAAATGACATCGCCAAGCTTTCATAGCTCAGTTGGTTAGAGCACCCGTTTAGTAAGCGGGAGGTCTTGAGTTCAACTCTCAATGAAAGCATATTATTTTTGTTTTTTTTTTATGACTGCATTTTGAACGGGCCCATTTTACTTATTTGGGTTGGGTAAAGTATTGAGTCTAATTCGAATTTTGCTGCCGATGGTCTTCAACTCACATAATTAATTAGGGTTTCCTCTATATTTCATATAAATACTGCTACGCATATATCCATTTTCTCATCATCTAACTTTCTTTCTTCTGTCCAAACTAGTTTTCTCTCCATTACTAAACTTTAGATGTCTTTGCGTTTATTTCAAATGTCTTATGAAACGTGACGCGATTTTCTCTCCAAGAGAATCAGTTACTTTGAGAAGAGGCAATCTTTTTAAAATGTGTGGTTGCATAACCCTAAAAGTAAACGTCACAAAGAAAAAGAATGGCAGTGGAAGACGTAGAAGGAGCCTTTAAAAGGGCTTCTCCGTCTAAAGCCTCGCTTTAAAGGTCTCATATTCCATCGCCTTGCGGAGCGGCGTTGCTGCCTTTACCGTTTGGGACCGGCCATGCACCTACATTTCATTTATATGAAATCTTTTTTTTTTCTTTTACAATATTTGTCTAATTTCAGTTTAATTTGTTAATACTCTCTAAAGATGATAAAGAGATAAAAGGCAGTGACGACTCAGAAATATTCAAGCTCAACAGACCGGAATTAGGCGTTTCTTCATGTAATTGAAGATTCGTTTCTGTGTCGATAATCCCGCTGAACTGAGCCATTATCTCCCCATGTAACTGTAGATTCGTTTCTCACATCTGTTATCAGAATTTACACCTATTTTAAGCAACCGTTTTCACTTATTACCAAATCGTTTTCTCTTATTAAATCTTATGATTGCTTCAAACTTACTAGTTTATAACCCATCCAAACCAAAACATTGTCTGAGACTCTTAGCACTGAAACATTTGACCCAATAATTAATTCATTTAATATTTTTAATCTGTTGTAAATATTTTTTCGGCTGCTTTTAAGTTAGTGTGGTCGGTGGTCGCACAAACCTAAGACTCAACTCTTGAAACTACCGACCACGGACCACCCATGGGATTTACAAGAAACTGACACGAAGCAAATGGATTTACAAGGTCACTTTTTTGTATATATATATATATATTTTTTTTTTTGCAAACGCTAAACTATGACTGATTTATCGATAATATTAATTTCCTTCACTTCCTTCCAGTACGAAAGTATACAACATTTTCTAAATGGGTTAACAAACGAACTTTTACCTTGCTACACAGGGCAAATATAAATTCATACGAACTTTCACGCCTTCAAAGCGATGGCTTGGGCTTCATTATAAAAAAAAATTATTTTCCCTTGGGTGATTTGGATTCAGTCGCCAATTAAGACTGTTTCTTCTTCTATGGTCTCTTTTAAGAATCACCAAACCGACCCATCTTTTTTTATTTCCAGAGTCTTATCAAATTCACAAGGGAAATAATTTTGTATATTACTATTTGGACCAGTACTACAAGTTGGGAATGGGATACAGTAGGACCAATGTACATTCACTGTAGAATGAATGTAACAACCGTAAGCAAAGGATATATTTGTTCTAGCCTTCTCGGGAGAGCTTTCTGTGCTGTTTTTCTTTTAATAGAATGGGCTTTTACGAAGCCCAAGCCTATTTTAATGAATTTTTCTCACCTTCGATTGTTGGCTGCCTAAAACCCCCTGTAAATATAATCACCCTATCTATTCCTCCCTCAACTACCAAGCTCATGACAAACTCACCCAAACTTATGATTTTTCTTTAGATCTCCCCCTAATTCAATTTCGAAATCGAGACTAAAAGGAATTTAACTGCGTTATGTAATTAACGATTACCCATTAGGAAAGAACCCGACCCGACATTAAAAAAGAACCCGACCCGAATTTTATTCTTAAAAACCCAATAGGTTTATTGAATCGATTTGGGATTTTTATTGGGGTTAGTTTATTGAATCAAAACTCAAGACCTCCATTTTTTACTTATCTATCTACACTTCACATTCTCCAGCTAAATCCATAAAGTCCCAACCAATTATCTCATTAGCAATCCAAACCAACCACGGTAGATTCTCTAAAGCCTAGACACTGGAACTTCCCCGTCATCACAGGATTCACTATGAGAGAGGCTGCTAGATCATTTGCTGGAGACAGATTTCTCTTAGTTAACTGATCACAATGAGGTCCACGTTACCAGTGGGAAACTGATCAAACACTTTATGCCCATTTGAAATACATATCAACAAGAGCACTAGTGACAATAATATTCAACTCAACGGAGCTCTTTATCATGGCACTAAGAACTCTCATCCCATGTTCCAGCGATGCTAAGACAGTACACGCTCTAAAAAACTGAAGCAAAGGTATACTGATCATACACTATTCCACAATGTCATATACCGTAAGTAATACATTAAAAAGCCCTTCTTGTTCAATACCCTTTTTCACATAAACTGATATATTGCGTTCCGCGGGATCAAATGTTGACTTTCATAAACTGCCAATTCTCATACTAGCGTTTTGTGAGAAAGAAACAGACCTATCTTCACCAATAGAAATTGCTCATACATATTGAAGTTCTTGATTTTAGGGTACAAGAAAGGTTTTATGGGATCACATAACAAAAGTCAAGATGGCCGAGTTGGTCTAAGGCGCCCGCTTCAGGTGCGGGTCCGAAAGGGCGTGGGTTCAAATCCCACTCTTGACAATGTTATTTTTTGTTTTATTTTGTTCCAACTTAAGCAAGAAAATGGTCGTGTTGAACTGCAAAGTATTAGGTTTGAACAGCAAGAAATGTTTTAAAACGGTTCTTATTTAAAAGTTTTAAGAAGCGGTTCTTGCACTGTTCATAAACCACTGTTCATAAGCCCCACATGTTAGTGTGGCCCACGAACAGTGCAAGAACCTCTCTTAAGATATCCCATTAATCATGCTCTTACATATATTATTTCGTGCTTGGCTGGCCTTAAAACACTACATCTCGTGCACAGACTTGTTCTTGCAACTAAGAAAATTTAAATGAATTTTACCAATAATAGCCAAGTCCAACTATTGCAGTTTTTAACTAACACTACAGAACTTTAGGAGATACGGTTAATTGACTTGACTATGGGATTGAGAAGAAAACACAACCAATAAACATTACCATTTTCTAGCGAATCGTTTTTATCTCAAATATTTACCGAAAGTTCATTCTCAAGCCAGACAAGAGGTATGTAGCCAAAGCATCAAAGTTAATAAGTGAAACATTAACTTCTGAAGCAGGCATAACTCTCATTGTCTTTATGGTGGGTCAAGCTCCTGTTTCAACGCTAATAATTTACTCTTGTAGGACAAGACATTATAAGCGGTTGCAGATATGTCGACATACCGGATCTGGAGATATTCACAAACACACCAAAGATCGAGCAATAATTGAACCAGATAAGAGTTAAAAACAATTGATCAAGAAATACCGACTAAAATTGATTTTCCTTGAACAAGCTTTTTGCCTTAAAATTCAGCATATTCCAACCCCTCGCACCAAAAACCTGAATGCCATAGCACTAAGAACTCCCTTGAAACCCTCAAAAACTAAGCTTAACATCCATACAAGACAAGCTTTCTTGGACTAATTTGATCTCTCTTTACGGTAAGTCTACACAAAGACAAAACCACCAAAACACACTAGACTGATAGAAACGTCCACATGGTTGCATTAAAGGGCTTGATGAACATTCTTCCTTGCTTGGCTCCCTAACATAGCCCAAAAGTCTTTCTGCCTGCAGAATAGACAACAATGACAATTCATCAAGTTCAAGCTTTACATGCAACTCTTGTCTTTGAGCTAGATGAACAAAAATGTAATGAAGAAGAGCTAAGTTCTTACCTTATGTTTAGCTCTAACGCTGATGCTACCTTTGAGAGAGACCCACAAACGAAGGAATCGCGTCTTCTGTAACATCCCAAAACCATCCCATAAAATTTTCTACATGAAGATGGGCTTCTCTACTCTACGGTTCATTAAGAAAAACCTTAGGGTTTCTTTTCCTCCCCTATAAATAGAGAGCTTCCTCCTCTCTTTTGCCTCATTCAGAACTAAAGCGTAGCGTTACAGAAATTTCTAGAGACAAGAAACCCTAGACCTCTCTCTCTCTCTCTCTCTCTCTCTCTCTCTCTCTTT